>NDXB01022597.1:0-10921 GCA_002631895.1 Agapornis roseicollis
TTGTGTCCAGTTCTGGGACCCTCAGTTCAAGAAGGACAGGGAATTGCTTGAAAGAGTCCAGTGAGGAGCTACAAAGATGATTAAGGGAGTGGAACATATCCCTTATGAGGAGAGGCTGAGGGAACTGGGTCTCTTTAGCTTGGAGGAGACTGAGGGGTGACCTCATCATTGTTTACAGATGTGTAAAGGCTGAGTGTCAGGATGATGGCGCTAGGTTCTTTTCAGTGATGTCCAGTGATAGGACAAGGGGCAATGGGTGTAAACTGGAGCACAGGAGGTTCCATGTGAACATCAGGAGAAACTTTACTGTGAGAGTGACAGAGCACTGGAACAGGTTGCCCAGGGGGGTTGTGGAGTCTCCTACATTGAAGATATTCAAGGCCCGCCTGGACAAGTTCCTATGTGATGTACTCTAGGTTACCCTGCTCTCTCAGAGGGGTTGGACTAGATGACCTTTCAAGGCCCCTTCCAACCCTTAGGATTCTGTGATACCTGGGAACCGTAGGAGTTAAGGTCTGGAAGGCTTAAATACAAATACACTCTTAGCTTCAACCTTTGCCTAATGTTAAAGGTACTGGAAATTTGCCCCTGAGGACACAGATGCCTAGTTTTCACAACTGATAACAGTAACAAGGTGGGAGGTTGTTTGTGGTTGCTGAAGGACACAAGACTTACTCCCTCAGCTTCACTATAGTGATGAATTTAAGCATTAAAAGGGTCTTCCTTCCTCCTTCCCATGGTCTGCCACCAAGTTAGGAGCTGCACACAGGAGAGACATGGGCAGGGCAGTGTCTTGATGGTCCTGCCTTTCCCAGGGTAATGCTGTAGCCCCCTGCCTGCCCAGACTCCTGCCTCCCATGCCCTTTTGAGGGCTGCCTTCTTGGTGAAAAGTGTTGGTCTGTGTTGTCACTTCAGCTTCTCCAGGGATCAGGGCAGCAGAGTAGAGGGACTTAGTTTCTTACCTGTTCCAGCTAGCAGAGAAACCCCGAAAAACCCCCAAGAGATTAATGCAGAATAAGGAGTGTAGTAAGGAAACAGCTGAGGAGCTTGCCTTCTTCACACAGTATTGAAGGACTAGATAACAAATTAACAGAGAACAAGGAGGCATGACAGGAGGAGGTTTCCCTTCTCCCTGTAGCTGGAAATCTTTCCTGGTGGACACAAATGCATGATTTACTTTTTGTGTCTCCCCAGTTCCTCTCTCTCTTTGTTGGAATGGGTTCAAGCAACAAAGCCTGGCTATCCTCTTGCTCCTGTCTTCTCAGATGCTGGGTCTGAGGGGAGAGGTTTATTTATCTCCCCCTGAAGCTTCTCTTTTTAGTAAGATTTTATGAGCAGCAATCATGTGCCTCTTGGAAGTGCTTTTCATGTCTTGTTTTAAACATTTCTGGTGCCAGACATGAAATTACCTGGCTTACTAAATGTTTATATGGGCATACTGGTGTAGTTAAGTTGAAACTGAAATCTCATTTGCTTCTGTTTGACAGGAAATTTATTTTGCCTGGACCTTGTGCCGATCCCACTGGAGCCTCATGTAACATTGGTGGGACTGGATCAAATCAGAGGAATTCGAGGATCTTTTTCCCCATTATTATTTTTCTTTTTCAAAAGTTTAAATTAAAAATGTTGCTAACAAAATTAAATTTTATTTTTTCTTCTCATTTCTGTACTTTAAAATAAGTCAAAACATTTCCCCCATCTTGAACACTTTGATAAGAAAAACCCTATCTCGTGTATCCCTGGCCCTTGAGATTCCATCATGTGAAGGGAGCAGCATTGTACCCCATGTCTAACCATCACAGTGGCATTTTTACCAGCCACTGAATATTATCACTGAATTTCTCTGTTGGAAATAAACCAGGGCTGCTTCTTCATGATGGCATGGGCATGCTGCAATGTGTTTGGGCAACCTAAATCCCATCCAAATACTTCTGTCTAAGTTTTCCTGCCAACCTGTGCTAGGTTGTCAGAGGCAGCTCATTGACAGGGAGCCCTGAGCATGGAGAATGGGAGCAAAGGAGGACTTCAGACTGTGTTCCTTGTCCTCATCAGGTCCTGTTCACAGTATTGCAAGCTTAGAGTAGACATCATGCTCCAGTAATCCCAGGAGCAAACACAGGGAACCAGAAAACAGCTCTCAAAGTCTGGGCTGCATTTTTTCTTCCCAGGTCTTTTTATTGCTCAGAGTGACCACCCTGGTGCTTCAGGCTGCCTTCCCACTGATTCCCCCACTCTGAGGAGCCATCTAGATATATCTGCTGCTGTTAGGTATACAACCTCCTCTCAGAACTGTTAAGCTGCCTGTTTGTTCCCAAGGACAGAAATTAGGTGAGGGTTGAGAGGTTTTATCAGTAAGTTAGGGCAGGAGCAAACACAGATTGCCAGGGTGTTGCAAACGTTCCCAGAACAAACACCCCAAATCCAGGGAATTCAGTTAAAGTCATCTGAATGCTTTGGTGGCATTTCTGTATGTTACAGTGTAAAGATGTGCTGTGTCTGAAGAGGCAAAACTAGGATGGAAAAGGAAGTCTCGTGCAACATCCCAAATATTGTAACCATTCAGAAAAATCCCATAAACCTCTAAGTTGTTTGAAACATCAACTAACTGATTGCTCTCAGACTGACTGTGTCTTGGTTAGCCGAAGTTATTTAAATGCATAAAGTCCATTTGAGGGCTCTATGACTGCTGTCACTGTGAGTAACAAACCAGGAATTTGCACTCTGATCCACAGCAAAATCAGACCTGCATCTCCATTTGAGTTTAAAATACTCCTTTTCACAGTCATGTTTTCTCTGCTAGTCTCAACAGCTTCACACAGGTTCACTTTACAAGATAGGAAACATGTTTGCCTGTTCTGTATAAATCAGGGTAGTATCCAGAGGCTGCCTAACTACTGTTCTGTTACACCTCCATAGTCTCAATTTTCTAACTAAATGAAGAATTAAGGTTGATTTTGTCTGATTTTTCCTGTTTGAAATACTTTCTCCACCACTCCAGAAAGGCTGAGAAGACACCCTGCTTCCAAAACAGCACCGAGAGTTAGTGTGTTTGCCATTCACTCGTTTCCCTCCCGCCTCCTTACACAGGAAGGCTTTTTGAGGAGGTTGCCTGGATTTCTGCAAGGTGCCATAATAAATATGAGTGAATTTCACCCCAGATGAAGGGCTGTACAAGCTAAAGAGGGGGGAAAGAATTAGTCAATCGTGTTGTTAACTCTGCAAACCGAAGAACGGAATCTGTTGGACAAAGCAAACAATTAAGGTACTTTATATATACATTTATAAGTATGTATTTAAAGCTTTTTACGCATTAATAGATTTTAAATGCAACTGAAGAATGGGTACACGCTATTACTTGATGTGTCGTCCTCCAGCATTCCGTTGCCTGCAGGTACCTCCCGCGGCAATACATCCTCAGTCCACCAAGTGTCTCACCTCTGCCTTTCGGGCAGCTCCACTTCACCAAAACCACCTCCTCTCTTCTTCCTCATCTCGCCCCTCCTTCGCCTTCCTCAAACCTGCGGTTACTTGACCAGGGCAGGGCAAGACAAGGCAAAGCAAGGCAAGGCAGGGCAGGGCAGGCCAGCCCCGGTCGGAGCGCGGGCAGCGCGCCTTTCCCGGGGAGATCCCGGCCGTGCAGCGCTTCCTGAGGAGCCGACATGGAAACGAAATCCTTCATCCGAGTAAGTACAACAATTAACAAAAAGGGGGAAGGGAGGAATCGGTGTCCCCTGGGGGTACGAGAGCGCGGGGACGCTTGTGGGGGCTGCTCTGCGCCCTTCCCCGTGGTATCGCCCCTGTGTCCGGCGGGGCCGGCTGCTCGCTGCGGCAGCGCTGGTAGATCTCGTCACAAGGTTTCGGGTAATTCCCGTGGCGTTAGGTAGCACCTGGATCTGGGTCGGCAGCAGCAAGTGTTTTAGTCAGCTGCTCATTAATTATGTCTCCCTGCCGGAACTGCCTGGTGTGGGGCATGCCACGGGCACTGCCTTGCTGCCTGCGCTTGGAACGCGCAAGGCCAGGGCAGAAAGCTGCTGGGAGCAAGGGGTGTGAGGGTAGTTGTGGTGGGTTGATTCTGGCCAGACACCAGGTGCCAACCAAATCTGCTCTATCGCTGCCCTCCTCAGACAGATAGGGGAGAGAAAATACAGCTAAAGGCTTGTGGGTCGAGGTAGGGATAGAGAGAAACACTCATCAGTCACTGTCACTGGCAAAACAAACTCAAATTGAGGAAACTGATTTATTATCAGGCAAATCAGAGTAGGGTAATGAGAAATAAAACCGAATCTTAAACAACATTCCCCCCCACTCCTCCTTTCTTCCTGATCTTAATTTCACTCCTGAATTATCTTCCTCTATCCCCATAGCAGTGTAGGGGGATGGCGAATGGGGATTGCCATTAGTTCATTACACGCTGTCTCTGTCTCTCCTTCCTCCTCAAGGGAGGATTCCTCACACTCTTCCCCTGCTCCAGTGCAGGTCCCTTCAGCAGGGTGCAGCCTCTCAGGCACAGACTGCTCCATCGTGGGCTCCTTTCTCCACAGGGCCACAGGTCCTGCCAGGAAGCTGCTCCAGTGTGGGCTTCCCATGGATCACAGCCTCCTTTGGGCATCCCCTTGTTGTGGCATGGGGTTCTCCACAGGCTGCAAGTGGGTATCTGTTCCTCTGTGGACCTTCATGGGCTGCTGGGGCACAGCCTGCCACACCGTGGTCTCACCATGGCTGCAGGAGAATCTCTGCTCTGGTGCGTGGAGCACCTCCTGCCCTCCTTCTTCACTGACCTGAGTGTCTGCAGCATTAGAAAGAATTAGGCAGCCCCAAAGGCTCTGGAAAGGGAGCTGCAGAACCCAAGGAAGGGGAAAAGCAGTGCTTATAGTTTAAATTTCTAATCCATATACAGGACCCACATAAGTGCTGCCATGCACTGAAGTGTTGCAGGTGTCCCTGCTCATGGCAGAGGAGTTGGAATTAGATGATCTCTAGAGTCCTTTCCAACCCAAACCATTCTATGATTCTGTGATCCTCAGCTCATGTCAGCTTCAGAGCTGGGGAAGGAGAAGGACTACCCAGTCTTTTGCAACTGCTAAATGGAAATGTTGTTTTAAACATCCGCAGCCCCTGTCCATGCTGATGCTGTATGGTACATAGATTACAGCAGAGCAACCCTGGGTGAGCAGTGGTGTGCAGTCTGAGCAAACATGAAATACAGCAAAAGGTGACAAGACTAGCTGCAGGTATCTGTTGTCTCAGCAGGAGGCAGAAGCTCAGCATGTTCTCTTGCAGAGCCAGAGGGTGGATGAGTTTATCTGTTTGAGATCTGAACTTCTTTTCAAGAGTAAGAATACCAGATACGGCATACAGAGGCCATTTGCTTATGCAGGGCCAAAAGTTCTGCACTTTTATTCCCCAAATAAAGCCATGGGATGTTTTTCCGCTCAACTTTGCATTAGGCCCACCAAATATCTGTTTTTTAAAATAATGAGACAAAGGGAGCAAGAGAGTTTCTTCTCCTCTGCTTATTTAATGGTCTTGTGTGTATGGACAACCTCAGAGGTAGCTGCTCTTCACCAGAAGGAAAGCTCCAGGTTACATAGCTGACGCATGCAGCCTGTATCACTGTGCTGGGCATTTTCCTCAGCCCACATAGTCCCATTCTGTTCTTAAAGGGGTGGCTGTACTCAGAGTGACCAATTGCAAGCCATGCTGAAGGCACAGCAAGGCAGGCTAGATGTATGGTGCTATGTGCATTGACAGATATAAAAGCAGATTGTATCTATTATGTGTGGTATGGACATAAAAGGAATGCAATTCCTCAAGTTGCCTTTGAAATGACCCTATGTGACTGCCAAAGGAAATACTCTTCATGTATACTGTATGGCTCACTTGTAAATCCAGAAAAACCAACCACCGTTCCAAAAGCAACCTGAAGAATACTCCAGGGAGAAGCAGTCTCAGGAATGAATATGCTGAGATACAGCAGAAGGGACCACAGACCAGTAAGAACTGGAACTGTTGGAACAAGTCCAGAGAAGGGCCATGAGGATGATCAGGGGACTGGAGCATCTCCCATATGAAGACAAGCTGAGAAAATTGGGGCTGTTCAGCCTGGAGAAGAGAAGGCTGCATGGAGACCTCATAGCAGCCTTCCAGTATCTGAAGGGGGCCTATAGGGATGCTGGGGAAGGAGGGGCTCTTCATTAGGGACTGTAGTGACAGGACAAGGGATAACGGGTTCAAACTTAAACAGGAGAGGTTTAGTTTGGATATAAGGAAGAAATTCTTTCCTGTTAGGATGGTGAGGCACTGGAATGGGTTGTGAAAGGAAGTTGTGAGTGCTCCATCCCTGGCNTCTTCATTTCGGACTGTAGTGACAGGACAAGGGATAACGGGTTCAAACTTAAACAGGAGAGGTTTAGTTTGGATATAAGGAAGAAATTCTTTCCTGTTAGGATGGTGAGGCACTGGAATGGGTTGTGAAAGGAAGTTGTGAGTGCTCCATCCCTGGCAATGTTCAAGGCCAGGTTAGACAGAGCCTTGGGTGGCATGGTTTAGTGTGAGGTGTCCCTGCTTATGGCAGGGGGGTTGGAAGTAGATGATCTTAAGGTCCTTTGCAATCCTAGCTATTCTATGATTCTATTATTGTAGCAGCTGAACTGATGTTTCAAGGTGAGTGTTCTCTAGGATCCTGAGGGTTGGCTATCCAACCCCCGTCCCAGCCCTGCCATCAATCCCTCTGCCATGCTTCTGGGGCTGCAAAGGGTTAGGAAAGATGTTTCACACTGAAGCTGGGTTACTCCTCACGATGCTGCAATAGCTGATGCAGATAGCCATTTCTCCATGCCAACAAAGCTGCACATATTTTTTTGGATCTCTTTTTATTTTCAGTTGGTCAGTTAACAAGCCTGAAGTTGGAACCCTCTCTTGGCATTGTGCTGGTAGGCAGTGTTATGAAAAGCAGTGCATGTTGTGGCTGAGAAGCTCTTGACATTTTGCTGCAACTACTTGAGAGAAATACTGACGTTTTACAGCATGGATAAATCCATTCTGCACAGTGCTGTGGCATTAATTCAATCACAGTATATGGAATGGTTCATGCTTTTTCTTTTCTCTTTCCCTCCCAGAACTCCCTATGAAGTCCTAAAGCAGGCACTCATGGAAGGCTCTTTGCAAACCTCAATTCACATGTGCCATGAAAATGGTCAATGGATGTCACAATTACCAGAGAAGCTCTGGGATACTCCACTCTATAATTTAGCTCTTCCAGGTAAACTTTAACTTTCATTCTCCACTGTTTTGTTGGTGTGTCATTTAAGAATTGGAGCATCCTGTTTGTCCCATTTCAGGATAGCTACTTTTATTATTTGGGTCAGTGTGTGGGAGAAGGTCTTGGGGGAGGGTTTGCGTGATGTGTTCATGTGAATGTCTGTAATGCTTGGGGTTTCTTAGAGGGAAGAGGGAAAAACGGTTTTCCTGTTCATTCTCGCCAGTTCCTACATAATATAATGATTCAAAAAGGAGAGAAGAAACACTTCATCCTATTATTTGTTTCTTTGTACTGTTTCAAAGAGGCTGTCAAAGTATGAAAAATGGAAGATAGAGACTTTTAACTAACATATATTTATTATTAATGTAGACTCTGACTTTTCTGCATGACTGTGCTTGCAAAAACTGGATTTATCTGACTGTGGGTAAATACAGCTGCGCTATAGCTGGCGTCCTTATTGGTACTACATTCAGACCAAAGCCTTTCTTTGGTCATGTTCTTGAGTCTCTCTCCTGCCTTGAATAAATGATTTTCTCCTTTGGGTGGAAAGCAGCAGAGCATGTAGGTGAATGCTTTGTGTAGGCTACGGGATCGTAGGTTGACTTTAGCGAAGATGTATGTTAGAGTGGGAAATATCAAGTCTTGTCTTCCACTGGTGGAGCCCTGGTGAACCCAAGAACTATGGTGCATTTTTTTCCCTGCTTGTCATGAACTAATGAAGTTTTGATTAAAATTGAAACCTTGAAACAGAAATCCTTAGAAAATCAGTAGCTCACTCAGTGGTTTGGTTTTGGTGGGGTTTTTTTTGGGTGGAAAAGGAACCATGTTTTTATAAAGCTTTCAGAGTAGTGCTTCTTGGACATTGCAGAAAGCTGAGAACCTACCTGCTGGTGTGTGCTTTTAACTTCCCAGTTCTTCTTATGGTGACATTGTTATTCTTATGAATGTTTGCTCTTGTGAATAAGCCTGCATGAAACAGGCATGAAGAAAAGAATAGTTGAAGACAAGCCCATTTCAGCAAACACTGGAGGACTTTTACAGACCACTGCAGGCTATTAGCTTGGGAGATTTTGGTGACTGTCCAGCTGACCTATAAAACTGGTCTAGCCCAGGTCAGAACAAAAGCAGATCAAGAGTAACCAGGTCAAAACAGCTCTGGCAGGTTTTCAGAAGGAACAGTGACTGAAGGAAGCCCAGTTTGGAAGTGGAAGCTTATCTCAGGTAAAGAAGACAACAAGGCATGCAAGAAATGTGACAGAGTGCATTCTGAAAGCATGATGAGGAGACAGAGGCAAGTGTCAATAATAAGTGGTGTGTTTCACCAGGTTCCTCACAGTGCTGCTGGGGTGAAGTTGCTTCAAGCTCTGAGGCTACCTGGTTTGGTACTAGCTCACTACCTTTGCATAATATTTGTTGTGTCATGGATATACTCATCTTCCTCTCATTACTCTTATCTCACTGACATCACAAGAAGACTCCCAAATAAAGGCTTACTATCTGTTTGTTGATTGGCATCAGGAGATGCAACACTCATTAATGGAATCCTGTTCACTTCTCTCAGATTTGGGTTTGGCCCATGGGTATTTAATGGTTTGACTCTTATATCTTGTAAGACAAACTTCTTTGATTGCATGCATACACATTAGTTTAGACTTGGATTTTCCTCTGAAACCTTCAAGTGCCCATCTCTTCCATTGTTGTTGTAGGGGGTGTAGGTGTTTGGTTTAGGAGTGCATTTTTTACCAGAAATTCAAGATAGAGATGCTTAAAATGCCAAGTTAGGAGCTGGTCCATTCAAAGGTGTAAGAAGATGAATTTTTGCTTTCAGTCATATTTTCCTGTGCAGAGATGATGGTATTAGAGTGTGAAATCCTGCATTTGGGCAATGCTGAAAACAGGACTAATTCTAGACCTTCAGAATTATAAAAAACATAATAAAAAAAATTAAAAACAATTAAAATCAGCCTCCAGCTATTTATTCCCTGAAAAAGAAGTGGAATCAAGGTAATTATTTCAGTGGAAGATACTAGTTGAAAGAGCCCATTTTATTGTGGTTTGAGGAAAAAAACATGTGCAGTTTAGATGGAGACTGCTTTATTGAAAAATCTTGATGCCTTCCCTTCACAAGGATTTCACACTAATCTTACTCATGTCAGGTGAGCAATCTCTGCAGAAGAGCCCATGTTTCTGCCATAACTACATGGTCTTATCAGGCAATATAGGTGTGTGATTTGGAAACGGGATCAGGTCAGTTGCACTCACACAGTGTAACAATGTGTAGTAGTTTTTAGTAGTTAAAAAATAACATTTTCTGTACATTTGTTTTTATATTGGACAGGGAGTCATGACACCATGACCTACTGCTTGGATAAAAACTCTGCTGTTAGTGGCAACGAATGCAAGCTGGTGAAGTTTTTAAGCAAATGTATACCCTGCATTGTACACCCTGTCATCATGAAGTGGTCTACAACACAGGTAACTTGTCTGACGTTGACATGTCAAAGCAAAGTTGAGGCTTGTTTGGCAGTGCTGAGAGTGGTCATGCTAAATGACCACAGTGAAAGAATAACAATGAAAGAATGCCTTGCCATCCAGAACCTGTGCACTCATGAGATACTGTGCTTGGGTGCCGTGATTAAACCCCAGCTGGCAACTAAGCCCTACTCAGCCCCTGGTGGGATTTAGGAGAGAATCAGAAGTGTAAAAGTGAGAAAATTCATGGATTAAGAAAAGACAGTTGAACAGGTAAAGCAAAAGCCACATGTATGCAAAGTGAAACAGGGAATTAATGCAGTGCTTCCCATGGGCAGGCAGGTGTTCAGCCATCCCAGGAAAGCACGGATCCATCATGTATAGCAGTTACTTGGGAAGATAAACATCATCACTCCATATGTCCTCCCCTTCCTCCTTCTTTCCCCAGCTTTATGTGTATTGGCTATCCCTTGGGTCAGTTGGGGTCAGCTGTCCTGGCTGTGTCCCCTTCCAGCTCCTTGTGTACCCCCAGCCCTCACTGATCGGGTGAGGAGCAGAAAAGGCCTTGACTTACACAGTAAGCACTGCTCAGCAGTAACAAAAACATCCCTGTGTCATCAACACTGTTTCCAGCACAAAACCAGAACATAGCCCCAGAACAGCTACTATGGAGAAAATGAACTCTATCCCAGACAAAACCAGCACACTGGGACCTGAGATAGGTGTCATTTGTACCAGACCTTTTGTGGGGAAAAAGCATGTAGGTGAGACAGGGATAAAACACAAAGATGTTGCTTAAAGCTGACTATTTGGTAGTAGAATTTCATCTTTTTCACATGTTTATTATTACAAGTAGCATTTACTATTACTATAATCAGAAGAGATTTTTCTTCTGCACTTTGGTAATGCTTGTCATTTTTACTGTCACTGCTGTATGAGATGTCTGTTGTTTTCCCCATCTGTATCATGTAAGCATTTCATCCAGCAGAAGAGACGAGTCTTGTTGAAGGGAATTTTTTTAAGGTGTAAAAAAATGAAGGTGTCATCCCTCACATAAAGTTTAGCTAACTTTTTAAGAGGCTGCTGTAGTTTGAACCCAGCCAGGCAGCACGTTCACCCACTCAACTTCCCCCCTTTCTGCCCCCCCCCCCCTTTCCCCCCCCCCCCCCGAGGGGTGGGGGGGAAACA
>NDXB01022597.1:17085-110492 GCA_002631895.1 Agapornis roseicollis
TTTTTTTTTTTTTTTTTTTTTTTACAAAATATGTGAGCTTTTAGTAGTTAAACAATTAACATTTCAAAGATACATAGAAACAGAGGGTTTCCTCTGGAGATGTGAGGGGTACAGGATAATGATGACCCTGTTTATGATTCGAATTCAGCCTTTGAAGCTGGTGTATAAGTAAGGGGTGAGTATTACCATTTCAAAGCATTTTGAACAGTGGAGTTAAAATAGAACAATTCTCAGCAAAACTAGGGGATTCTGAATATTCAGGTCTCAGCTGAATAACTGAAGACCTGAGTGACACTGTTTTATTGTTTCCCCAAATAACTTGACTGTGTAAGTCGCAGGTGAACAGAGCAATGCTGGAGAAGATCATCAAATTGACTTTCAGATATGTGTCCAGCTCTTAAAAGGAAAACAAAGCTATGAATTGCAAAAGGGTTAAGATGCTGCTGATAGTTTGTTGAATGAAGGTGATGAACGAGTAGTTTGAGATCAACTGACTGAAGAAAGAAGAGTTGCATCCAGGGGGACAGAGAAAGGGCACTGGAGAAAGGAGAAGCCAAGTACTTCCCTCAAGCAGGAAGTCTTCATTTCTGTGCTGTCTGTGACCAGCACAATGAATCTCACCATGTTTTGGAAGTGATACAACTGCTGGTTAGGTAGCTGTGAGGTTTTTCAGGATCTGTATTCAGATTTAACATCAAATAACAAGTACTTGCTTACTTCCTCTAAAATAATGCGGTATCTACAGTCTTTCAAGGCTGCAACTCTGTCATTGTACCAAACTAAGTGTCCAAGTATTTATGAAACAACTGCTAAGTAGGGCTCTGTATGTACTACTGGCACAGGCCACAGTGTGACAACATTACATTGCATTCAAGTTTTAATTGCCTTAACTATTCATTGTGTCTTCCTTTGATCTGTATTACTAGGGTTTAAAAATCCCTTGTTAGACATCTACAGTTTTCTTTCTGCTTGCTTTGCAAAATAAGCACCTGTGCTCATGTGCACCCTTCCAGTACCTTGGTTTGTTTTTTTGTTTTGGCTCTTACCCCACACCTTGTTTTAGGTTTGGTTTTGTTTTTTTTTTTCCTTAAAGAGGTTGCAGCTTTAGAGAGGCAGCTGGAGTAAAACAAAGGCATCTGTCAGCCACAGATCTGTGTAGTCTGAGTAGCTTGTGTCTTAACTGTAGTGATAGCACAAGGGGACTGCAGTGGTAGGACAAGGGGTAATGGGTTCAAACTTAAACAGGGGAAGTTTAGATTGGATATAAGGAGGAAGTTCTTTACTGTAATGGTGGTGAGGCACTGAAATGGGTTCCCCAGGGAAGTTGTGAATGCTCCATCCCTGGTGGTGTTCAAGGCCAGGTTAGACAGAGCCTTGGGTAGCATGGTTTAGTGTGAGGTGTCCCTGCCCATGGCAGGGGGGTTGGAACTAGATGATCTTAGGGTTCTTTCCAACCCTAACTATTCTATGATTCTATAATTTAATTCTGGAGCATTTTCTGACCCAACTGGGACTTGCACTCTTTGTTGGGTGAAGAGGGATTCCCATGTTTATTTAATCCTTGGCTCTCTTCATAGAAGAGATCTTAGCAGATTTACATGAAATATTTTCAACTGCCTTTAGCTTTTATTTTAATTAGTTACATAATTGTAATATCAAAAAGCCACCATTCCCTTTTCACAAGCAACAGACGCAGCTTTTAATCACAACATTCTTAGTGTTGCTTTTTCAAATAAAACTAGTCAGAGGGCCTCAATTCTGTCTGATGGTAACTCTTGAGCACTGGAAAATGTAATTCCATACTGAAACATTTAAATTTAATAGACCTGTTTCAGCCTATCTGTCTGAGGTAGCTTCTGACTCAAGTCTTCCCCTTTCTCAATTCAAAATGTCTGGAGCACCCTAATTTCATAGACATTCTACTTAGGGAAATCAGAATTAACATATCTCTTGAAAACTTACATTTAATCTTCCCATGTCTTAAGTAGTTCAATTTTCTTTCTAGCCTACAGTGACAAATTTGAATCAATGTGGGCCATTTGCCAAAATTACTCCTGCTTCTCTCTGTATTCCTACAGCTGGGTGTAGGACTTTGCTCCCTTCCTACCTCCTTTCACCAAATGGCCTGTGTCTTCCTCTTCCAGCAAATATTCAGCAGCAGTATGTGCATAAGGGCTAACTCAGGGGTGGTTTCTTGTTACATGGGTGTAACATCTTGAGTTATGTACTTTACTGTACTTGAACTATTTGAACCCAGCCACTGACCTACTGGGTTGTACACTTAAAAGCTTCATTTGAACTGACTCTGTGCCTTTCTACCAAGGCAATGTCACCTGTCAGTATCTGAACTTTGAGAACACTGCTGTGTTGTTGACTTCAACCTGGGCACGCTTTCTCTTAGGTGGTGCCAACACTGCGGACCATGTGGCAGCATGGCCATCAGGTTATAGTCTCATATGAAGAGGATGTGGCAGTGGAAGAGCACTGTGAGTTGTGGCCTGCAATCCCATACTGGTGGGGAAACAAGACTGCCACTCGCTCTCTTATCCGGTTTCTAGAGCGCATGAAGCGGATGGGCCGCCCAGGTAGGCACAGAGAATCACTTATAGGAAATAAGGGGCATGTACAGCAACACAAACACAAATAGGAAGTTGGGTAATCATAGCATTATGGGCAATAAGCACTTTGTGCATGCTGTGTGCATGAGATGTGTCCATGTTGCTGAGTCCTCTGCCCACCCAGGGGCAAGTACAATGTTCATTTTGGGTAATGCAAATCACAGAACCACAGAATGGTTTGGGTTGCAAGTGACCTTAAAGCTCATCCAGTTCCAACCCCCTGCCATTGACAGGGTCACCTTCCACTAGACCAGGTTGCTCAAAGCCACATCCAGCCTGGCCTTGAACAGCTGGGGCAGCCACAGCTTCTCTGGGCAACCTGTGCCAGTGTCTCACCACCCTCACAGTGAAGAATTTCTTCCTTGTATCTAATCTACCCTCTTTCAGTTTAATGGCATTGCATACATGCATCAGTGTATGTACATGTAATTGTGGCAGCTGCTTGTATGACTGTGAGAAAAGAAGCTCTCAGCACAGACCAGCTCACTGATGCAGACATGCCTATCTCATGGGCAGGAGGCTGCTTCCTCAGTCCAGTGCTTGCTGCTTTTAGCAGTGTTAATGATGAGGGAAAAGCATCAAGGTAGCCTTATTCTGAAAAGAATCCCCTACAAGAATGGCAAGGCTGCAGCTACAATAGGAAATAACAGTGCTCAAGCATGGTGGTGTAGTCTAAGCTGAAATAAATCCAATTCGTAACCTTTGATGCAACTCTGTGAATACATGGGATGATGGAGAGGAGAACTGCTTCATAGCCACACGCCCCAGCCAAAGGAAAACGCTTGTGTAGGCGCACCCGTATTCCCATCCCTCAGGGAAAGGCGAAGCATTTGGAAGAACCCTACAGAAACAAATGGAATTTACAAAGGAGAATGAGCCAATGGAGAACCTTTAGTCAGCAGTGATTAATCTGGATAAATTTAGCTAAACTGGATAACCCATCTTGCTTCAGTAACTGTTTACTACAGCATGCAGTTGCAGTAAATGGAGGCAATCTAGTGAAACAGTTTTAGGATATGAAACAACATAGAATGTGAATTTACTATTTTAATGATAGCCAGAGGAACAAGATCTGGAGTTAATGCAATGTCAAGTGGTTTCTGTTCTCCTCAAAGGAATAACTAATGTGTCATCTTCTGATATTCTTGTTTCAGAAAAATTCTTTGTAGCAGGCATTAACCTTACTGAAAATTTAAGGTATATTCTCCAACACCCATTTGGATCACTGAAAAAAATGACACTCCAGAGTCTTCCATGCTTGAAAATATGGATAAAGCAGCAATATCCAGGACCACAAAAGGAATGCCTCAACATCATTGCTGGAGACTTTATAGGAAATGAAGATTTTGTCAAAGATGTGATAGATCTTAACACAAAAATTAATCCTTCATTACCCTGTCAAAGGGGCTCGAACAAGTAGCATTTGATTCTCCGTTTCTCTGTGAAAGCTGAAAAGGCTTTGCCTGCATTTAATGTGTCCTGGTTCAAACAGGTCCAGTTACTTTCGAAGCAGGGATGTTGTAAAGGCTTAGTAAGAAAAGCATTCCTATCATCATCAGGGTTTCAAGGCTTTTTCACAGAAAAGAGAGCAGGCAGACCTTGCTGAAGTCACTAGAGGACTATGGTAGAGGTATAATTTACTTGGGGGTGCTTAGATTCTGTAGCAGCTGGCAATACTGAAAGCCCCAGGAACTTAATCTTATTCTATTTACATATGAGCAAAGAGGAGAAGTATTTCAGTAGCTGCATGAATTATTTTGTGATACGATCTTATCTTTCTTATAATTGTAAAGATATTCTGCACTACTTGCAACCCAAACTCTCAGTCTTTTATATCAGTGTGAAACTGATATACGAAATATATGAAAGGAACAGTTTAAAAATAGTTTTGATTTATCAAAGATGCTGTATTGACTGTCCTAGTTGACATATTTTTATAGAGAGACCATTGGAAATCTAGAAGCTGTTGTTTTGTGCTGCATATCAGTTGTGAGCCCCTTTACCAACAAGGTAGTCATGCTTGTAGTAAGCGTGGTTAAAGCCCTTCCCAAATCTTCGCTCATGAAGCCAAGCCAAGCCACCAGTCACAAAATTATGATTTTTAAGAGGTATGTGTATTCAGACACTCTTTCTATCACTTATGCCAGTTCTGCAGTGATAAAGATACCAAACTAGACCCCTAGACAGTTTCATCTGTGGCAATGAAGTATGTTTTACCAGGTGTTACAAAAATATGCCTTACGTTGAAAATAAACATGTAAAAAACAAATTCCTTATCTAAAATCAGACTGCTCTAAAAACACAGATTCTTGGCTTCTGTCATGCTCATTTGGGGTCCCACGCCTGGACTTTTATTTATGCATTGTAATAACTCTGTAATTAATTTTCCTCTCAATAAACAGGTTTTGCTTGTGTAAAACCCGAGGGGTTTATGCCATTTGCCACTGCATATTAATCATATCTTTCTAACTTTTTAAATGAACTGCGCAATAGATAATTGTGAAGGTTAAGAGAAATGGCAAGCATCAGGACTAAAACAAAACCAGGCATCGTATAAAGTAAGTTCGCTATGCAGCTTCATCAATATACCTCACTTTTTAGATGCACTTTATATGCAAAAGCTGAGTTCAAATGCCTCGCAAGATATTAATGTTTGTGACAGTTTTAAATATACTGCCACTTGACATCAGCTCAAAACCATCCTAGACTTCTCAGCATGAAAGGCCAAGATGCTACTTCCTCATGCAATGTCTTGCAATTGCAGAATACATATGAGTAAAAAGCCCTAAACATTCCATTTATGAAGACTTTTTAAATGCTTTGCTTTTTATGCTTGTTTCTTACCTCTGTGTACTTCATACGAAGCAGTCACGCAGTTCTGAGTTTTTTTGAGTCACTACCTGCATGAAGTATTCTATTACATATTCTCAGAACGTTTTTCTGCCTATCTTATCTTTTGTACTCTCATGTGGCTTGTTACTCTATCTAATAAAACTTGAGCTCTCTGTAATACAGACTGAAATAGTTTCGCCTCTCCTTTCTGTGATACTGATTGTTTTATTGGTTCCCAGTAGTAATTCATCACTCAGGTAATCGATCAGCTTTGGTTTTTTTTCCTTTGTGAAATAATTTCACACAAAAGCCATAGTTTTATGTAGCTTACACATTTGCTCCAAGAACTGACACAGTAATAGGTATTGTGGATAAATTACTGTAGGCAAGAAAATTGTATGGGTAAAAGATGTTCACAGGTAACTTCATTTATAACTTTATTCATTTTATATAAATTTATTGCTTAAATATACAAATCCATGGGGAGTTCTGCTTCATGTCATGGTTTAAGCTCAACTGGTAACTCAGAACAGCTGAACCCAGGACACTTCAAAACTAAGATGTGGCAGCTATTTTACTTAGGTTCGTGCACTGTATTTGAATACATCGTGATCTGTATTATTTATATACAGCCAGCAACATTTTGTTCAGTAACTTTCTTTTTCCAGTGACCATCCGAGACACCTTAACTATAATAAATATTATTTTATTCTAAAAAAAAAGGGCTGGGGGGTAAAATGCTTTATTTATATAAGAAACTTGGTACTTTTCTGAATGTTAATTCAGATGCCATCTGATGATTTCCTTGTGTACTAAGGTCCACAACTTAAAACCAACAGCTGTTTTAGCATTAAAAAATTGGCGCTGTCCTTACACTTGCTGACAGAATAAAACTCGAAGTTCTTACTGTGTCCAAACAGAAGTTTTATGAAACAGTGTCCGCTTCTAAAACACATCAAAATCATCAACAGGAGAAGGAATACGCTCTTCAACACCCAGACTAACAAGTCATTGACTTAATTTCACATCTTCTTAATGAGATCAGTTTCTTTCCCCAAAACAGGGCATGCAGTTTCATGGCATATAAATCTTACTGGTGGGAAAGAGGTTTTTGTATTTTCCAAAAGCAGAATTGCCGATTATCACCTTCACCCTGGCTGTGCCATCTTCAGGCACCACTTCTACTTCCTGAACTGTTGCTTCCTTGTAGAGCCAACTGTAACAGTAAAAGTGCATTAGCATCTTAAAGGTATAGCATACTGCATACAATGTGATCTTTATTTTAGGTCAATATGTTGCAATCTAGGTAATGTAACACTTCAAAAGATGAAGTGCTTCACTTAACTTTTAATTTTCTACTTGCTCTTTGGAAATAGGGTGCAGTGTTTTCATAAACATTTTAGATTTGTGTTTCTCTCAGCAATCTGGCTCCAGGACCAGTGGCATGGTCTTTCAGGAAGTATGCTTTATAATACCAACACACAGACCTCTGAAGGACACTTTCAGAAGCAGACTCCACGGTATCTAATGGGGATATTTTTTCTCAATAGGTCACAACACTTTGATAATTGTCACTGTAATTCTTAATGCAGATTGAGATCAGTATGATATGATTTGGAAATTTTAAGACACGCAAGACTAAGAGTTTCCTATTTCTCCAAACCCTTCTTACAATTAAAAATCATTTACCTTAGCTGAGGTCCCTCCAAGTTGACATTAACTGTCAGAATCTTCTTCCCTGTTGCTGTCAAAATTTTTTTCTCTATTTCTTCTTTCAGCTCTTTTAAACCTTGTCCATGTAGAGCAGAAATGGCTAACGCATTTTCTTCAGTGGGTTTATACCTTAAAAGTAACAATTGCAGACATGTTTGCTCATGGAGATTAGGTCATGAAAATATTCTGAGCATGGGCCATTTAATTGTGTTACTTTATACTGGCACATTCCTACACATTGTGTCTACACAAGTGATTTCTTTTGTAATTAAAAGATAATTCATTCTTTTTTTAATACCATAGTTACATATGTAAAAGATTAAGAAACATTATTACATGTATTCAAAAGTGTGGCAGCGCATTTCTAGACTAAGAAAAAGATTTTAAAACATAGGAACTATTTAAGTACACTTAGCATCTTCTGCTTACCTTTCTATCAAATCCACTTTGTTATGAACTTCTACCATTGAGTCCAATAAATGGCTAGGAAGATTCATATTCTTCAGAACTGATAGCACAGTTGCTTTCTGGAGGATGGTTTCTGGATGAGTAATATCCCTCACATGAACTATCAAATCCTAGCAAGCATCAATATATAATACAATTACTTAATAAAATACACCAGTTAGCAGGCTGTAGAGATTTTATACAAGAACGTAAAACCAACCCTGTCAATCAAGCTAGTTACAGAATTCAGATTTCAAAAATAACTGATCCATTTTTTCAAAGCTAAGGCTGTGTCACAATAAAGCTTAAAAAATACTGGGGAAGGAAAAGAGTGAGCTCCAAAATGGTTTTAGAGTTAATGGCTGAAAAAACGGTTTCGAAATGAGGGAACACCCCCACTTAACTTGTAACTCTGTTTTTTACATTCAAAACGCAGAAGATATCCTCATCCTTAGCTCCTGAGATACTATTATTGCTGCAGACATGGAGCTGTTGGAACAAGTCCAGAGGAGGGCCACGACGATGATCAGGGGACTGGAGCATCTCCCATACGAAGACAGGCTCAGAAAGTTGGGACTGTTCAGCCTGGAGAAGAGAAGGCTGCATGGAGACCTCATAGCAGCCTTCCAGTATCTGAAGGGGGCCTATAGTGATGCTGGGGAGGGACTCTTCATTAGGGACTGTAGTGACAGAACAAGGGGTAACGGGTTCAAACTTAAACAGGAGAGGTTTAGACTGGATATAAGGAAGAAATTCTTTCCTGTTAGGATGGTGAGATGCTGGAATGGGTTGCCCAAGGAAGTTGTGAGTGCTCCATCCCTGGCAGTATTCAAGGCCAGGTTGGATGAAGTCTTGGGTGGCATGGTTTAGTGCGGTGTCCCTGCTTATGGCAGAGGGGTTGGAGCTAGATGATCTTAAGGTCCTTTCCAACCCTAACTATTCCATGATTCTATGATTCTAAACTGTTATACAAAAGTTACTGGTTTCAAGTACATACACAATCATGTTTGCAGTGATAAAAACCAAGCAACCAAATTCAATATTTGCATTCACAGTGTTTCATCATCTTTGCTCAAGATACTGCTTCAAACTTCCGAAAATCAGTGAGAATTAAATTTCATGCCTTTCATTTAACACTTCAAAATAAGAAACAAACAGGATAATTGCAGCCAGCTTTTGAAAGTCCTGTGATTACATGATGAAGTCTAATTCTTAGCAGCATTCCAGCATGTAGTTACCACTGAATTTCATTACCTTTGACGATACAGGGTTTTTGTTTAAATGTCTGTGTATGCAAACTTACACTTTGCTAAAACACAGGAAATTAACTTTAATGAGAAAATGATTGGAAAAGTGTATTTATCTTTATTACATGCTGCCTGCAACACATCACAATCACCCAGTTATAGTGCTACAGGAAACCTGAAGTTAAAAACAGATCATTCCAGAGGCTTTATTTCATTTTTCAGTCTTAAGAAAGCTAACCTCAAATTATTCAGATGCAGTATTTAGGTTTTCAGATATTTAATGAGTGAAGTTTAAGTTATATGGTTTACGTTAGTGGAGAAGGACACATATACTCCAAATAAACCTTTTCTGAAATCGCTTCATCTCTATACATTCTGCAGAATTTCAAGTATAAGAAAATGGGCTTATGGTGAGATGTGTCATTATCTTAGGAGCCCACTACTAGTCAGCCACATGCTTCACTAAGAACAGTATTCCAATTAACTTCTTTTTTTGAAGGAGTGAGGATTATCCAAAAGGAAATTAATTTGATTTCTCAATTCTTATAGTCAACTACTTACTGAGTAAACCACTTCTTCTAACGTAGCTGAAAACGACTTAACCAGATTATGTGGAAGATCAGTCAGAAATCCAATGGTGTCAACATAAATAACTGCCATACGTGAGGGCAGATAGCCAGCATGGGCTGTAATATCAAGAGTGGCAAACAGCTGATCTCTGGGTTGAATTTCTGCTTCCCCAGTCAAGGCTTTGATCAAAGTAGTTTTTCCTAATTAAAAGAAAAAAGACAGGATTTCACTGGCTTGTTTCAAGCAAAAATTTAATTTGCAAGGCTCAGGTGAATTGTATGATCTAATGCATTTTTTCAGATCTATTTAATTTAAACCTAGCCTATGCTTCCCTGGAGATGTTCAGGAGTTATCTGGACACAAACCTGAAGTAATGTGCTCTAAGTGACCCTGCTTGAGCAGGTAGGTTGGACTAGGTGATCCCTAGTGGTCCCTTCCAACCCCAACCATTCTGTGATTAGTTATCTATATGATGTTAGGAAATCCAAAGACAGTCTTAACTTTTGAAAACTGGAATTGGATTTAAAGCCACAGCTGAAAGTTATGCTGCAAAATGACAAGATAATCAAAGACTGAACTGACCTGTAAAGTGACCTACCTACTCACATCCCTCACCTCTCAGACTATCTGAAGAGCACTGCCATGATAGCATTAGGAAGCATACACTTACACATTCCTCAGGGCTTCTGTCACCAAAGAATTCAGTATTTAATTGTTAAAACCAACAGTAAACAGAAGCACTAATAATACATAGCTTACTAGGTTTACGCTTTCATTGTGCATTTCCTCACGAACTTATTGCTAAAGACATTCATTTAACTCAAGGAATATTTCACAGAATTTAGTCATTAAAGAGTTCAGTATATACCCTGGCTGATGTACTTCAATTGTGTGTACAATACTGCAATATATATATATTTGATTCTTCAGTTTTAAAGTACGGAAGGGGTAATGGGTTCAAACTAAAACAAGGGAAGTTCAGGTTAGATATAAGTAATAAGTTCTTTACTGTGGGGGTGGTGAGGCACTGGATCAGGTTGTCCAAAAAAGTGATAACACTCTATCCCTGGCAGTATTCAAGGCCAGGTTGGACACAGCCTTGGGTGACACGATCTAGTGTTAGGAGTTCCTGCCCATGGTGGAGGGGTGTTGGAATTAGATAATCATAAGGTCTTTTCCAACCCAAACTGTTCTACGATTCCATAACATAAAAATTAGTACAAGATAAGTTTGTTTTTATAAAGGTGTTGAATAAGAAAATGAAATGGTCTTAAGATAATGTAAACTGAAAAAGTATCTACTCCAAAAGGCTATTTATGCCTTGTGCATGAAAAACTTCAGCTTGATTTAGCTTCTGAGAACATCTCAGAACACTATACATCAATCAATGATAAACTACAGTGCTTCTTAAGCATATTTCCAGATCAGCTGCCACATCTTCTGAGTTTTCCTCCTGTGCCTCAAGCCTTCACAATGATCCAAACATCAACATACTTTTCTCTACCCATTCTGATCAAGTAACAGAGATTCATATAAAGGGACACTAACAATACAGTCTTCAGCAATATATGTAAAATCGTTTTGGCACAACAGGTACTAGGCATTTCTCCAAAACGTATCTTCAAGACCAAAAAACCAAAAGAACAAACTACAACAAGCGTAATTTGCTTTCCTACCTATACCCTAATTGACACATACCCATTACACAGTTTAAAAACTAATTAAAATACGAAGCCTATTGACACTGAAATGAGATTCTGGCTAGAGATTCTAATTAAAAAACAGACAATGTAAGCTCTTTCGTGCTATGGTTTCACAAGCTTTTGCTTACCACAATTAGTATAGCCCATTACTGAGATAATTGGAAACTCGCGTTTTTTGCGTTGAGTTCTAAGTAAAGACCTTTTCCTCCTTAGTTTCTCCAGAGCATTCCTAATTTTAAGTTCTTTTTCTTTCAAGATACGAGATTGTGTCTCCATAAATGTTTCACCTGAAATATACAAATGAATAATTGGCCAAATACTCTACAAGAGAAACAGTAAACCAAGTGATGTTGTGCATTTGGAAATCAGTGAGTTAGTGCTACGGCATCCAAAGCTATAAGTAGACAACTAAAACTATGTATTTTTGTCTAAGAGTCAGAGTTACAGCTAATTATTAAAATATACACTAAGCACTCTAGAATAACCATGTACACTTATGATAAACCCCTGTGGCAGAGTCTGTCCATGGCTACTTACAGAGCCAGAACAGACCAAAACTTTATTATTTAAGCTACTTCCCAATATATTTTTGTATGTTCACTTAATTAGATGCAGAACACAGTTTTTCTTCCTGGCCTCCTCCAAATAAAATAAGATGCAATCAATATTGTTCAAAGGCTATGGAGAAAATAAATCCTCTAATTCATGAGAGTTTACCTGAGCCCATGATGTATCTTGATCCACCTCTCTGCTGATCTAGCTGAGACACCTCATTTTTCAGATTTGACCTGGCAGTGGAGTGACAGTCAATTAGGAGCAATTTTCTTTAATCAAGCTATCCTAAAATGCCTAACAAATGTGAAGCAGTAGCGATATTCTAATAGCACAAACAAAACCACTAAATGACAGCTTTAAATAAAACCTGCTCGTGGTGAGAAGCATGGCAACAGATTTTCAGATTTTCCTAGCTTCTCAATGTGGTTTGAAAAAGCGTATTAACTCTTTCAGCAAGTTATAATGGCTATTCTGAAATTTTACAGAGCCAAAGATGCTCCTGACGCATTCATGCAACTCACACCAACTGCCATGTACAAGCATTTCGATGCCACATATGACACAAATGGTGTCATTTTTCTTCACCGTATAGTACTGTAAGTTTTGTTACTGTAAAGAAGCAGTCACTAAATTATGTGAATATCAGTACGTGACTTGCACAGCTCAAGGTACCTGAGAAGTGGAATTTCAGCCAGTGCTATCTGAAGTTTTGCTTCTTTGGTCCGGGCATTACAACGAAAAATATGAAGTACAACTGTGTATCTGTCAAAGACTTTCACACCCCAGGCATCTTCTAGTTCTTTCTTTAGCCATGTAAGACAAAATAACCTAGATGTTTTGTGTCCCCCACAGTATCTGTAGATCAATTCCTACATAGCACTACAGTTACAGTTAGCCAATGGACATTTGACTTTAGAGGATTTCAGGACATTTGAACTTAGAGGATTCCATTTCAATGGATGGGCAATGATTATCAGCATACAAAGGCAAAATTGGTTGACTATGAAAGTTTAGAAGGCAGAACTTTATGTCTAGACCTATTAAGAGTCCTTCCACTGCCTTCAACAGATTCTGACAACAGCCCTTAACAGCATATTTCAGAATCAAGAATCTCAGTGGTTAAGTCCTTGTAAAAAAAAAAAAAATATGGAATGCTGTGATAGGAAAGGATAGGAATAATATAGGAAAAAGAAAAAAGAATACCAAAATTAAACAAACAAACAAATTATAGACAGCAAGGCAGAAAAATTATTTCCTAAGCAGCTTTTCACAAAATACTTAAACAACCCCAATCAACGAACCAAAACCGAAACAACCCTCCCCACCTTTGTTCTAATTCAGCAGAAGACACTTAAAGTATGCAATAGCTCCCCTCTGCTCTCTCTAAAATCTAGAATGCTTGTTTCACACATGTTCTCAAACACTTTCTTGAATTAACCCTGTCAAATTGCTCTTAAGATTCAGATCTGTATAAGAAAAACTTTCTAGCAAGCGTAGAAGTGTAAGAACACATGCTATAAATTAGGGAATAACAACTAGGAAATCAAAGTAAGACATTTTCAACTTACATTTTATCAATAAATTGAAGTGCTTGAAATAACTATTTGAGATATTTACCATCTCTGCTCATTTTATAATCAAGGAAGGTGTTCAGAACTACCAGCAAAGCATTATGTTTGTTTATGCATTTCGCATGCATTTTACACTCTATATGATGCTGTATATGCAAAAAACACAGAAAGTATGTATTTCAGTTTGTCTAAGCATTTTCAAAGAGCATCTATAGTTTGTGCATCAGTTGTTTTACTGCTAGTGGTCAAAAAAGTGAATCATGCTCCTTCTCCCATCCATTTAAAATATGGCTTCTATTTAAGGGTTAGGAATGAAAGTTTCAATTTTTGAAACATTTAAACAGAAGCTTACTCTGAATTTACATCTTGTATTAAAAATATAGTACACTGTCCACAGAACGATGGGAAAATAAAGACACTATGCATATAGGCATAAAAACTTACGCATATAGCTAATCCAAAATGTTGACATTCTTCATAATAAAAGCTAGGCTGTCACCTTCAATTTGTGAAAAAAAGACCCTAAATAACTTTTCCAACATTTTCAGTGGGGCCAGTGGTAAATGCAGGAGCAGAGTCTATACAAAATATATATATATTTATATATATAAAATGGCTATTAGATTGCTGGAAAATTTCATGCACAAGAGCTGGAAATACATAAATATCTACCAGACAAATGTAAAAGGAATTAAGTTTTCTTTCAACAAAACTCAGTCCAGGTGGCCACATATATTACCACTTGCGAATTTAGAGTCATAACTGACCCTACTTCTTGTAAACTCAAGAGCTTTTGTACAATAGCTGTTTAAAGAAACTTATTTTAAACTCTATTTAATTACCTTTGTTGGTGAAGATATTCTTTCCACATTCAAGAAGACAGCTGTCACTTGGGGCAATTTTTTAATCTTTTCTAAAAGATGGATAACCATTGCAAAATACAGTGTTAAATGTCAATTCTCTTTTCAAAATTCACAGAATATAAAACCATTTTGTACAGAGCAGAATGCTCATAAAATATTCAAATGGCACCATGTTCTTTTCTCACAGAACAGCTGTAATTGCACTAGTTTAGTACTATGTCAAGAACAGCCGCCAGTTTCACTTGTGTCAATCACATGAATTTAGGGATTGACTCACACATTTTCAGTGATCTCAGGTTAATTCTATTCTGCGCTGCTTTTGTCACTTGTTTGCAAACCTGCATGATGGATGAACAACATTCTCTCTTCAGCTTTCTTACCTATCTTTAAACAGTTCAACTGCAGAAACCTCTCATTTAGAATGCTGCAGGACTGAAAAATCTCCATCCTTACCTGTTAAAACCTGGAAGTTTCCTTTGCCAAAAATTAATTTCTTGTCAGGATTTTTTGTAGGAATAATTATTTTATCTAAAATTGTCCAGTTCTGAAGGGTATCTACAAGAGCAACGGCTTCAGCAATCTGTAGTTCAGCTTTAGGAATACAAGAAAGAAGAAAGAAAGATTGTAATATACCATTGTAACTTCGCTCAGATTTCCAGTAACTATAGTATGCGCATGAACAGGGAAACAGTAAGCTACACTAAAATTCTGCAAGGCTATTTATATTAACCTATTGCATAAGAAGCAAAATGTCTTGCCTCTAATCAGAATAATTTACTTCTACTTTGATGCAATTTTACCACACAAAGCATCTTTCTACCAGTGCAAATTATTTCCACAGTTGTTGATCTAGAGGAATCTTTAACTGTATTGTCAGCAAAGAAATTATCAAGCTTCTTGCCTCAACAAGTGAAACAACTAACAAGCTGGAAAATAAATCCTGTTATTTCAGATGAGCACAAACCTGTGTGATTAATTCCTTTGTGTATTGTGGCAATACTTAAAGAATTACTACTACGGCATATCCTGCTGTTAACTTTACTGCTACTTTTTCATAAAGGACTTACGCTGATTTATGACTTGATAAATCCAGCAGATTCCAATCCTGTATTCTGGTTCATCAGTCACTTTAAAAAAACCACATCTACATGGCAAAGCACTGATTTTTGAGGACTTTGTGAAACGATGAACACTACATGGGCATATCCTGGTAGATAATAGTTGTCCATGAGCCAGCAATGTGTCCTTGTGGCCAAGAAGGCCAGTAGTATCTTGGGGTGCATTAGCAAGGGTATTACCAGCAGGTTGAGGGAGGACATCTTTCCCCTCTACTCTGCCATGGTGAGGCCTCACTTGGTGTACTGTGTCCAGCTCTGGGCCCCAGCAAAAGAGAGACAGGAAGCTCCTGAAGCAAGTTTGGTGAAGGGCTACTATAATTTTTAAGGGTCTGGAGCATCTTTCACATGAGGAAAGGCTGAGGGAGTTGGTCCTGTTTATCCTAGAGAAGGCTCAGGGGGGATCTGATCAATGTGTGTAAGTATCTGCAGGGAGGGCTTCAAGAGGATGAGGCCAGACTCAATGGTATTAGGCAGTAAGACAAGAGGCAGGGGTATAAACTGAAACAAAAGAAATTCCACCTGGACATGAGGAAAAACCTTACTGTGAGGGTCAGTCTCCTTCCCTAGAGATGCTCAAGACCCAATCCTGAGCAACGTGCTCTAGTTGACCTTGTTTGAGCAGGGAGGTTGTACTAGATGACCTCTGGTGGCCCTTTCCAGCTGCAACCATTCTGTGATATCAGATCAGAATATCCAGTTTTGATTTCCCCCACCTTTACTTCTTTCATGACAGATTTTCCTAGTTCCTCTAGATCTCAAAACCAAATTTATATATTAAATATGTTACCCTGGTCAAAAAGGTAATACATTTTTAAAGATAACCACAATCCTCTTTCTCCTCATGTTGTTAGTGCTCCTTGTAAGATGCACAGATTTCCTGTTGTACCTGTGTTGTTTCAACAATCAGTCCCAACCATTTGTTCAGACTTCAGGCTCTTCATCTGGAAGGTGTAAATAAATGGAAACGGATCACTGCTATTCTTTTGCATGTCAGCACAGAAAGGTGCCTTCATATTTTATTTATTTTTCAGTTGTAAAATGGGACTGCTTATGTAAATTTTGAAAAGGTTACAACCTTTTTCTGAAACACTACAATTTGTTATAATAAGCAGCACTAAAAAAACTAAATGAGATTTAGGTTCATCACATAATAAACTGGAATACAAGAATAAAGAATCATATATGAACTGTCTATATACAAAAAGCTAACTTATGAGATACTTAATCCTTTCCATTACAACTCTGTAAATAGTGTTTTGAGAGTATCAAGTTAATAATATATCTTAATTGTGCATGATTTATACCTATGTATTAGATAGCTACAAGGATTTCCAAGAGATGCACCCCAGGAAAACCTACTTTCTGCAGGTCTGTGCTGGTTTGCTCAGGATGTTGCTCTAACACACTTCACTTTACAGCTTTGTATTTAGATAATTTCCATGAATTAAGTATTCAAGGCTAGGGTGGATGGGGCTTTGAGGAACCTCTTCTAGTGGAAGGTGTCCCTGTCTATGGCAGGGGGATTGGAAACATGATTTCTAAGGTCCCTTCCAACCCAAACCATTCTATGATGATGACAGAAGAATATTCTTGCTTTTTGCCCAACTCCGGGGTAAGCCTAAGACTGCAGGACTCCTGCCTGCCTGGCCAAACAAGGCTGAGGCCTGAAGGCTATTAACGTTCTGCTAAGAAGGGTGAACCACTTCTATTTTCTTAAGCAACCTTAAGGTTCCATACACAGAGTCGTTCTGCTGTCCAAGCCCCAAAGCTAGGGTGATCTACAAGCACAGATCTACCAACATGCACAGAGAGCACATTGTCTCTTGAAAGGTTATCAGAGAACAGTCATGAAGACTTTTTATCAGAGCTTGTATTTCGCTAGCTGTCCCAGACAGCAATTCTGTTTTACCACTCATAACGGATCTACTTTACGCTAATGGCACTCACTCCCTAAAAGTACTCCTGCGGGCCATAGAGATCTAGAAGGTGAGAAAACCGAGCAGCGGCGCGGCTGGCTGGGCCGGCAGGACCCACTGTCGGCTGACCGTCCGAAGTCCCCCATACCCCAGCCCCGGCGTGGCCACGCACCGGTGGTGAGCGGAGACTTCTTCGGGCCCCACTTGACCGCTGGGTGCACCACGACCACGCGTTGCACGCCGGGCTCCACGGCCAGAGGAGAGGGTCCCAGCAGCTCCTCCAGCTCCACCTCATCCTCACCCTCATCATCATCCTCCTCCTCTTCTTCATCATCATCATCATCATCATCATCCCCGCCGGCGCTTACCGCTCCGTTCCACCGCCCTCCGCCGCCCGCCCGTGGTGGTTCGCTCCTGCCCGGCGGCCGCTGGGGAGCCCGCAGGCCAGCGGTGGCGCTGAGCGGACGGGCAGACGGCAGCCCGCCATGGCAGCGAGCAGCGCCGAGAGCCGCCGCCGCCACCACCAGCCGGCAGCGTAGAAGCGACTGCGAGAGGCGGCCGGGCCCCATAATCACCCTCACTACAGGATCGTCCTTCCGGCCCTCGCCCCGGCCACTACGGAAGCCCGATGGCACCAATCCACCCCGAATCGGCGGTATCGAGCCACGTGACAGCGGTCCCCGCCTCTGATAGGCCTGGTGGTGCCGAGGGATGGGCTGTGATTGACGCGGGGCCGCAGATGGGGCTCTGGCCGCCGCAGTAAGGGGCGGGAGAGCGGGGAGCAAAGGGGTGGTGTCTGCGCGCTCCCGGGTTTGTGGAGCGCGTCCCCGGCACAGGTGAGTGACAGGCCCCACGTTTCACGCCCCGCGTTACATACCCCTCTGCCGCGACCCGGGGTTGAGGATTCTTGGCTTCCCGGGCTGAGCCACCGCCCGTTGCGTCCCATCACGGCGGCGGTGTTGTTCCTGGGGCAGCCCTGCCTGTGCGGGGTGCGAGCTGCCGGCGTTGCGGGGTCTGCTCGAGGGGGAGGAGGGTTCAGCGGGATGTATGGCCGTGGGAACTTAAGGCTCTCTCACGGGCGGCGGCTTTGTAAGCGTTGCCGCCTCAGGGCTCCTGAGGTGCCACCTGCGAATTCGCCTGTCTGAAGTAATTTGTTTCTCGGAGTCTCATCCCTTTCTGCGGACTGGTTTTGCGGGGGGGTTTGCGACTTGGTTTTGAGGGAGCTGTCTGGAACTCTGAGTCCAGAGGAGGCGGCAAAGATGCTCAAAAAGCTGGAGCACTGCTCGTATGAAGAGAGGCTTGAGAGAGCCGGGCTTGTTCAGTCTGGAGAAGAGAAGGCTCTGGAGAGACCTCATAGCAGCATTCCAGTACCTAAAGAGGGGCCTACAGGAAAGCTGGAGAGGAACTTATTACAAGGGCATGTAAGGACAGGACAAGAGGGTAATAACTTTGAACTGAAAGAGCTTACATTTAGATTAGCTATTAGGAAGAAGTACTTTACTATGAAGGTGGTGAGGCCCTGGCACAGGTTGCCTAGAGAAGCTGTGGCTGCCCCATCCCTGGCAGTGCTCAAGGCCAGGCTGGAGGGGGCTTTTAGCAACCTGGTCTATTGGAAGGTGTCTCTGCTGTGGCAGCGGGTTATAACTGAATGATTTTTAAGGTGCCTTCCAACCCAAACCATTGTGTGGTTCTATGAATTAATTCTCTTTTTTTTTTTTTTTTTTTTCAAAATTTTTTGGTTGGTTTTTCATCAAAAAANCCTTCCAACCCAAACCATTGTGTGGTTCTATGAATTAATTCTCTTTTTTTTTTTTTTTTCTCTCAACAGTTTTTGGATGCTGTTTCACCCACAAGAACTAGAGCCTTGAAAAGTTTTTAGCGCTACTGATCTTGGTGAATTGCCTCAAAAGAAATGCTGCTCGTTAGCTTGCTGCCTGTACTGCTGAAATAATGTAGCGGAAATGATAGCGGAGCCCAACACCGCCAATAACCTTCCCAGCCAAAAGTAAGACCTGTCACAGGTTGCCTGTAAAATTTATTGGTAAATTAAGGTGCTGTCCCATGAATTTGTGCCCCGCAGATACTGGGCAGTCTACCATGTGTCGTTTTGGTGGGAGGGGAAAAAACAGGGATTTGTTATGCACTATGTCTTGTTACTAATTTCTCCACTTTATTCCCTTTTATGTATTGTTTAGCATCTTCTTAATGTTATGTAGGGACCTTGTCCTTACAAGCTTTTCTGTGCCTTATTCGGTGCACCCCTGTGGCAGGGGGTTGGAACTAGGTGGTCTTTAAGGTCCCTTCCAGCCCAAACCATTCTATGATTCTGTGATTATTCACCACAGAGGAAATAAACCTACTTTGGGAAAAAAAAAAAAAAAAAACAATAAATCGCAAAAAACCCAGAAAACNTGGTCTTTAAGGTCCCTTCCAGCCCAAACCATTCTATGATTCTGTGATTATTCACCACAGAGGAAATAAACCTACTTTGGGAAAAAAAAAAAAAAAGGCAGATTAATCGTCATAGACTCATAGAATCACAGAATAGTTAGGGTTGGAAAGGACCTTAAGATCATCTAGTTCCAACCCCCCTGCCATAAGGAGGGGCACCTCACACTAAACCATGTCACCCAATGCTTCATTCAACCTGGCCTTGAACACCGCCAGGGATGGAGCACTCACAACCTCCCTGGGCAACCCATTTCAGTGCCTCACCACCCTCACAGGAAAGAATTTCTTCCTTATATCAAATCTAAACCTCTACTGTTTAAGTTTGAATCCGTTAACACGTGCTCACTTCAGCTGTGGATTTGGGGAAACTGAGCAGGAAGACTGCTAAGTAATCTGTAATCTGCCTGTTGGCATTGAAGAGGGAATCGCTTCTCTTTTTTTCTTTTTGTTTGTTTGTTTTTATTAGGATATGTCACATCTTCTTCCTTTCATAATGTATTTCTCCAGTCATCAGTTGAGGTGATCTATAAACTAAATGTATTTATATCGTAGTCTGAAAAGTGGTATTTAGAAGTTTTGCTAGAGCAGATACAAATAGATAAAAGGTAAAGTTAAAGCATTTGGGCATATCTTGTCTAGTTTCAAAGGGTGAGGCTGCTTAGAAGTCCAGTGCTGAATGCATTCATTGCAGCCCAATCTTTGCTGATCCTGCCACCTTCTGAGGATGTCTGCTGTAGGTCTTTTGCTTCATTAAGTTCTAACAAAAGCTGAGAGGTGTATCCCTCATAGTCCATGATAACAATTAATATAGCTTCCCATATGTCCTTTCCAGTATGTTTCATCTGAAGCCAGCCTCTTGTGAAAGTTTCAGAAGGGCACCTGGCAATTGCTTAGCTGAGTTTCTTATGTTGTTTCTAAAAGATGAAACAGCTATATTGAAATTTCTAATTTTAAAAGTCTACATAGGATTCTTCCAGTAACATAGGTTAATTGTTCCTTTTATGCAGCTAAAGCAATGTTATCTTTGTTAAATAGGTAGCTTTCTTTTTAAGGGTGAGTCACTAGATCTGCTCCAAATGTTTATTAAAATGAGAAAACTGAATTCAGAAATTCTTGGAACAGTATTGTGTTTGAGGACTAAATGAAAGACTTCGCCTCCTTCCAACTTCAAGTGTTTTTATCTCATCAGGAGTACTTCTAGTGCTAGTAAAAGGACTGTATTGTGGCAGCCATATGAGGTCAAAATGAGTCAGAGCCATACAGGGTATATAAGTGAAAACTAGGATGAGATAGGAATGGAGTTCTGCCTGTGCTTTCCTACTGATTGCTGATGGAAACAAAGTAAATAGCAGAGAACTGTTTCTTACCAGCATGAGGCAGTGAATTTAGGTATGCAAAAATGCTTGGTATGGTGTAGACTAGCAGAGGAGAGCAAAAAACCCACTAGTTGAAAATTTGTGAAACCTACAGTTGCACTCCTATAGTTGAAAAGATGTTAAATAGAGATATGTATAAGAGCTGCTGCAGAATCAATCACATCATTCTCAACTAGGTACAGTGGGTCCTACTTTGCTCAAGAAGGGTAGAGGACATCTTAATTCTTTTAACAGTTTCTTTAACAGAAACTTAGTTGTGCAAATAAAAACTAAAACATCTCTGTTGATTTCTGAGTGGTTTCATGAAGTTTGGTTTCTAGGCTCTGGTCTAGTTCCTGTGGATGTTTAAGTACCTACCTTATGAATAGTCTTACTGGAAACATCAGTATTAAAAGAGAAAATAGAGAAAGGAGAAACATGAGTGTTGATAATGCCTGTATTTTAAAAATCTTGACTTCTGTGTAGATTGTCTGTTGTAGCATGATGCTTCCTATGGCATTGCTATGTGCTGTGGTGCACTGATAACCAAAGCAGTTCAGAAAAGTAAATGGCTTTTTAATATTAGTATTTAGTGCTTTTTACATTTGTTGAGTGTTTAAGACAGATACCTTAGTGTGTGTGTGAAAGTTACTCTAACTGGTTTCATCACAGAGATGTTGCTTTACCTGCCGTTGTTAGCCCAATGTGAGGAAGTTGTAGATCATCTGCCTTTTTATTCTTGCAGGCTTTGCTGAGCTTTGGTAAGCATGTTCTTCCATATACCAGGCATTCTCTTACTTTGTGGAGCCCCTTTTGCTACAGGTACATTTTGCCTGGCATAAGCTGACTAAATAGGACAGGGCAAGTAGATACCATCTGTACTGCCGTCCTTCAAGATGTTCTTAGGAAAAAGATACGAGTTACAACTTTAGAGATGTATATGCTAGAGAGATACTAAAAGTGGTGCATGATTAGACAAGTACTTGACTGAGCTGTCCTGTAGCGGTGATGAGTTTTTAGTTACTTTTTCTAAGTCATCTTGGAATCAAATATAGTTGCTGTAATCAAATGCAAGGCATTTATTTTCATGATGGGGTGGAGCAAGTTGCTAAATAGTGCATGCAAACAAACCAGGAAAAGTTTTTGAGAGTGTGTTGAACCTTATGTTTAGGTATAATGCAGCAACAGGTAACACATGTTACCATGATGTTGGCTGGCATCAGAGTTGTAGTTCTAGTGAAATGGTGCGAGTCAGAGCATGTTAGCCCAGCCCATAATGTTGCATACTGCTTTGAAATCAAGAGTGGAAGGATTTAACTACGTAGGATGAGTAGCTCCTTGATGAACATGTTTGGGTTCTTTTTGTTAATTTGTGGTCTGTAGAAGGATCTGGGAAGAGCTAACTGGTGTCAGAAAAGAAGTACATGTTGCTGTCTCTTGCTGCTTGTTCTTTTCAGCTAGGAAGCCTCTGGTGGTGCTTGAGCCAGTTAATCTCTGTGACTTGCAATTGCAGATCAGAGAAAACATTTGAAAACTTTTGCAAGCTATTGCTTATAGCATGCTGACTCACTTGTGAACTATATAGCTCATCCCTCTCTTTTCTATTGGTAGGATGAACTGATGTAACGTTTGGTTCGCCCTGAATTTGTTTCTTGGCTTCCATCTGTCAAACACCGAGGCATATTTTGAACTTCTCTATAGAAAGGCATTAATTGAATTTAACTTTCATGGGACTTTTCTCTGTAGGGAAGTTAAGCGTTTGCATCATTGTATTTAGAAAGTTGTTATATTCTTACTGAGTTTTATATTCATATAGAATTTTTATGGGAGTCTTTAGAAACCTAATTCTACATTGCTTATGGTAAAGTGTACCAGTAGATTAAAAAAGTAAATGGAGATTTGTTAACTATGAACTTCTGTCTTCTCTCACTAATAAAATAACATCAGGACCTTGGTCCTGCAGTTGGTGCTATTCAGCCTCAGTATTTGCTTTACAGAGTCAGTGTATGACTGAAACAATCTTGGGAAGACAGCAACAGTGGTTATCTAGCACTGATAAACCTAGCTGGAGTTGAGCTGGTTTTGCCTACATAGCACAGTTAATTCTTCATCTGGGTTAGCCAACACTAGATATTGGAGAGTTGACTGTATTTGACAGTGTAATATACTGTTCTATAATTTGTAAAGTGATCATTTGTGTTAGCACACTTTCTTGTTGCAGCAGTATCAGCAAAATGAAAGTAACAGTACACCCTCATATTTACTCTTTTTTGTGCCTTATAGTACGAGTCAACTGGCTTCATGTCCTGGCCACCGTAGTTTAAAAGGAGGCCATAGCAGCCAGCTACTACTGGACCTGCTGCACAAGTGGGATCCAGCTCATCTGTTCAAACATGACCTTTGGCAAAGCCTATTGTTAGCACTGAGAATGATGAAAAGTGGCATGATTTCATTGCAGATAAATGTATGGCTTCAGATCTCCCAGGAGGTGCATCTGTATTTTCCTCTATCATACTAGCAATGACCTTCAAATGAAATTTCTTATGTCTTTTTCCTTCAGCATGTCTTATAGACAAGGTAAAACAGTTTCTTCCTCTTGCTTCAAATTGTAAACCCATCAAATGTTATTACTTCCTTTTGTTTAGAGCACCCACAAAGTGAATGCATACTCATGTTATTGTTTCATAGTGCAAAGCTTTTCAGTCAGCAAAGACTGGCTAAAGTCAACATCAGCATTCTGTTTCATTTACTTGCTTTCTACTTTCTTGATATCTTTGATAGTTTTGCTAGTTTTCTGTGTATCTTGCAGGAAAGCAAATGGTTTGAAAAAGGCCCCAAATTTCTGTTGGACTTTTAAAGTCAGCTGTTTGGTTTCTAGTAACAAAATGACATTATTTCCAAACAAGTAATTAAAAACATTTACATACCTGTATATGCTCTTAATTTCTTCTGTTGTTTGTATTGAAGCGTGGTTTTGTGTTCTCATGCTAACCTCTTCAATGTATCCATTGCACTTCAGAGAGAATGCTGTCCATGATGAGACTGTGCCTGAGTCTGCTGTGCAGAATGTCAGCTGTGTGAGAAATGGCAACCTGAAAACACCAGTAAGTTGATTTTTAAAATAAAAAAACCCCACCAAGTTTATTAAATAGGAATTTATTTTCTGTCTCATTCAGTTGTTGCAAAATTGAGTATTACATAAACCAATCATAATATGGTACATTGTTGTGGTTTAAGCCCAGCTGGTAACTCGGAAACATGCAGCCACTCGCTCACTACCCCCTGTTCTTCCCTCCTCCATGCTCTCACAGGAATGGGGAGAATAGAAGGAGTGTAAATCCCACGGGTTGAGATAAGAACAGTCCAATAACTAAGGTGTAATAGAAAACTAGTACGACTAGCATCAATAATAATAACAACGGGGAAATAATAAGGGGAGTAAATATGAAACTGAAAGGGGAAAAGGAAGAGAAAATAATAAACCACAAGTGATGCACAATACAATTGCTCACCACCTGCTGACTGACACCCAGCCAAACCTGAGCACTGATCTGGGCCTTCTGGCTAGCTCCCACCGTTTCATATACTGGGCATGATGTGCTGTGGTATGGGATATCCCTTTGGTTAGTTTGGGCCAGGTGTCCTGTTCCTGCATCCGGCCCGGCTTTTGTACCTCCTCACTGGCAGAGCATGAGACTGAAAAGTCCTTGACTGGGTAAGCGCTGCTTAGCAACAACTGAAAACATCGGTGTGTTATCAGCATTGTTCTCAGAGTAAAGCCAAAACACAGCACTTCACCAGCTACTAAGAAGGAAAAAATAACTGTTACAGCTGAGCCCAGAACATGCATCTGTATGCAATCTAGTCACTGGATACAGCTTGACCCCAAATTTTGTTTGGCATCAGAGCCTCAGGGCTGGATTTTAAGCAGTCAGCTCATTTCAGTGAGTGTTCTTCCTTAGCTGTGTATTGTGTGTAGCTGATGTTAATTTGAAGGTTGTGTTTATCCTGTGAGATGTAGAAGAGTTTCTGTGCTTGCTGTCTATTCTGCAGAAACTACAGCTGCCACTGAAAAATGCCTTCTGGATAGTACACAACTGGTCAGAAGCTTCTTTCCTGTTATACATTCCTATGATTATGACTCATTGTTGAGATAAAATTCAAACTGGTAAACTCTTTCTTTCATTCCCTTCCAGTATGGTCATGTTTGATAAGACTTTATTTGTGTCCTTGAAGCTTGAATGTTAGCACACTGGGGAAATCGTTACAATGAGAATAAAATAAACTTGTTATTAGGGGATAATTTATGTATTGGCTGTTATGTGTTGTGTTTTCTCACATCTTTTTTACTTGACTTGTTTCAGAGAGAGAAGCGGAAGGTCCGACAGCAGTGTGAGAACATAAGGAGAAGTTCTGCCCGTAGCAAAAGAGTGAGCCGTCTGCAAAATGGCCAAGTGGTTGAGGCGGTTACATTGTTTGAAGTGGTTAGCATGGGGAAGCAGGCCATGCAGGTATTTCTGGTTCTGAATTCTGAGAGGAGTTGGTGGAGGGAAGATAGATAAATAGATAGAGTGCTTATTTCAGTTATACTCTGAAATTTTGGTGTGTTGTGGCACAGGTGGGGAAGAAACGTGTTTGACTGGAAGAGTTTTATGAGCATGACTGTTGAAAAGAATGCATCTTCAAGAAATTGGCAAAGAAGTAGCTGTCAGATATTTAAAAAGGGGAAGGAAATACGTACCTAAACCAGTGTTCCTAAAGCAATGTCTGTACATACTGAAATATAATTATTCTAAAAATACTGAAAAGGTTCACCAGTAGAAGATTTTGCTTGATCAGGATTCTGAAAATCAGACCTTTTTTCGCCTCCCCTCCCTCCCCGGGGGTTGTCTTTTGGTATTTTTTTTTTTTTACCTCCATTCCAATGCAGTTTGACAGCATTTGCAAAATAGTCCGGTTTCCCCTGCCTCTGTGTAGTTAAAAACTTTCTTCAGTGTGAGGAAGCCCACTTCACCATACTCTGTGAGCATATATTATGTTTGTATATATGTATGAAGGATTAAAACCTAGAGCCCAAATATTCTTATACAAGCTTATACCTATGTCTCCACTATATAGTATCTGTAAGCAAAGTGCATGTGTGCACAAATGAAAAGTACATTTATATTTTGGATGCAAGATCTTAGTTTTTCATGATGTTTGTGTGGATGAGTGTTATGCTATAGCTGTGCTAACTTCAGTAGAACTCCTTGAAAAGCTCAGGTTTTGCTGTGCAAATCATAATGTGAAGGGCTTGGAAAAGCAGCAGCTGAAGTCCATACTGCTGCTGCTAGAATTCATTAGACCTGTGTGGCACTAGAAATGAGTTGAAGCCTGGATGGCTTATCGCAGCAGGCCTGTGTCACATACAATCTGTACTGCCCTAGAAATGAAATTTGGAGTTGTTGTTTAGCTTACGTGTAGTATGTAAACTGTTTCAGGCTACTGCACAAATTGGGCGCTGAAGAAGACAACTCCCAGGAACAGTTGCTAATATTAGTATTAATATTAATAGTGGATTGTGCAGAGGTTAAATGTGTTGTGTTTCATTTTTTATTTTTAAGTGAAACTGTTACCTGGGTGCTGGCAAGAAGTCAGGAGGATGATGTTTTGGTTGTTTTATATTAAGATAATTAAATTTGTGGCTATTTTCCCTATTAACAAGGAGCAAAGCATCTGTTAATGGCAACATTGCCCAAAGCAGAACTTGTGAATGAGCAGTTTAAAGACTTCATTTTTGCCCAGAAAGAGGTTTTTTTTATGTGCTATTAGAAATGGAACAAAATAGTGTGGAGTTTATTCTCATATTTATGTTTTTATGTAGACAGAAAAAATGTTAGTTTGTATCCTTCTCATGGATGTCTTCAGTGGAGTACAGCATGCTATGTTCAGCTCCTGACTAATGTGTTTCTTTAATCTTTTCTAGTCGGTAGTAGATGACTGGATTGAAGCTTATAAACAAGACAGGAATGTGGCACTTCTAGATCTAATCAACTTCTTCATTCAGTGTTCGGGCTGTCAAGGTAATTTACCCTCTTAGTATCCCTTTCGATTGTCTGTGGGTGAGAGTAGTCTGAACTAAGCTTTCTAAAATGGAAAATCATGTATTTATAATCTGTACTGTTTGTTAAGATGGACTCCAGATGTGAAGGCCTAATAGTAAAGAATGTTACTGGTTAAATTCTTTGACTTTGTTTATAGCATACCAGCTCTCAGAGTTGCATTTGAACATGGTTTGCAAGGTCAGGTTTCTGAAATGGCATGTCACATTGCTTTGCAGAATCCCCATATAGGGAAGATAGTTGTGATGACTGTACTAATTGAAATCCAGTGTTTTAAAACATAAAATTTCAGTTGCCATTTGTTTTATAACTTCCTAGAATCTTTTGTTTGGCTAGCATCTTTTTTTGAATATAAACAACTAGGAAATTAAGCTCCCTACTTTGGTAGCTGGAAAAAGAATCTCTTCCCTCAACTCTCCTGTGGTTACTTTTACAAGAGACTTATGATGCTGTCTATTTCATAACATTGAGACCCAGTGACTTCTGGGGACTATCTACTAAAGAAATGCTTCAGGATGCTTCAGGATGAAAGTTTTAAGAAGGCTGTTCTGTTAGTTTGAACTTTTGAGTGTATTTAAGCAACTAGGCCTATGAGAAATCTGGAGAGGGACTTTTTACAATGTTGTGTCATGACAGGACAAGGGGGAATGGCTTTAAACTGAAAGAGAGTACATTTACATTAGGTATTAGGAAGAATTCCTTCACTGTGAGGGTGGTGAAGCGCTGGCACAGGGTGCCCAGAGAAGCTGCGGCTGCCCCTATCCCTGGCAGCGCTCAAGGCCAGGTTGAGTGGGACTTTGAGCAACCTGGTCTAGTGGAGGGTGTCCCTGCTTCTGGCAGGAGGGTTGTAACTGGATGATTTTTAAGGTCCCTTCCAACCCAAACCATTCTAAGACTCTATGATTTTACACTTCACAGGTTTTATTTTCCCCTGGTCTTTTGTTTTTTTTTTTTAGGGGAAATGTTTTGGTGCCCTTGATTAGCAGTAGGCAAAATGTTAATGAAACCTTGCAGCAAATCAATGGACAGAGAAAACACCCATGCCAGACCCCACAGGGCAGAATTCATAATGTGATTTTCAGTTTTGGTTCATGAGTATTTTCTACTATAAATTTATGTGTCTTTCTATATCTGTATTGCCCTTACCCTTTTAAACAGAGATAAAGCAGAGTCTCTCCTTCTGTGTGTTTCTAAATTTTATATAAAATTCTAAACTGTGGTTTGGAAGTCATTAATATAATATGGTGTTGGTAACTCTTTTTGAAATACTACTTTTCTAGGCATGGTAACAGCAGAGATGTTTCAAAGTTTGCACAAGAAGGATGTCATGCAAAAAATGACAGAGAACTTTGATGAGGTAGGCAAAGCTTTGAGTTTGCATATCTTGTTTATATAAACAATAGGCTCTACGTTAATAGCCAGCCTGGACAGACTTTCTGCTGCTTAACAGGAGCTGTGTCCCATTTCCTTAATTTAGGAGATTTGGAAATTTTAAGACAAATTTGGTGTTGTAATGACCCATTTTAGTAGTAGCAGGATAATTTTTTTCTGTAAGCCACTCTTATTTTCAAGGTTTTATTAGGGCTATCTAACTGCAGTCTTCATGAATCTTGCTTTGTCTTAAGAATTCTTTTCATAGTGACTTTAAGAAGGTAAATGTAACCCACTATTGAAGAAGGTAAACAATTCCTTTGGTAATTGGTTGATAGGTCCTTTCAAAAATACAATTGTAGATTACTGAGCTAATTGAAGATTTTTTTTTAGCTGATATTTTTATTTGAGTCTTCCCCTTCTGTTTTCCTGACAATCTGAATTTTTAGAGTTGTCTTAGCGTATGAAAGAAGAAAAATGTATTTCTGATTTTTAGATAATTGTCACAACAATAGTGAATATCTCATTTCTCGAGGTTTGCTAAGAAAAACGCGTGCCTTTACAATCCTGTTTTTCTGTTTGGCTGCTCCTTGGCTAATTATGCCAACATCAAATTTTTTGCTGCACTCACTCAGTTGCTTCTGTGCTTTTTTTCTGTTTGTCACCTCTGAATGGATTTGTCAGGCAGCAGCCATGAGCCTTGCTTTAACTGAGCATCTCTCAAAGACCAGCTGCTGTAGAAATTCCCACAGAGGATGAATTTGCCAATGTGATTTTTGACAGAAATTATCTGATATATGTCTGGCTATATGAATTAGTAATCTGGCACTTCTTTTGTAACTAGATTAGCCCTGAGTAGCACTCAGAATAGGCACTCTGGAAGGCACAAAAATATGATTATTGTTAGCATTCGCCTGGACGTGGTACAGCTCTGCCACCTTTTCACCTGTCCTGGCACTGAGGGAGCAGACAGGTTCTTTTAGGGATTCTTGGCAGATTGATGATAGTAACAATGAAAGTTTTATTTTCTTAACAAGATATTGTGATTAGTGTAGCAGAGATTTTATTATTAGAACGTCATGGGATTTCTGAAAGCAGAATCAATATAGGAGCATAATATAGAATTTGTAATACAAATTCATTTATGATTTCTAATTACCTTAGTAATACAGAATTTATGATAAATTTAACTTAGAATTTCTCATCACCTGGACCCTCTGCAAATCAGGTCAAATTGTAAATCATATAAAAGAAAAAGAGTCCCTTAGTCCTCAGAGGAAGCAAATGATGGTGGAGGTGTCACTGCCATTGTGGGTCACAGGTCCACGTGTCTTACTGTCCAGCAGCAGCTCTGGTCCAAGTTCCCCACTTGCAACTACTTGATTTTATGGACAGTGCTCTGGGTGCTGTGACACTTCCCTGTTCTGTGATGGGGTCAGTGCCTGGAACCTTCAAGGCCAGTAAGGGAGGGAGTAATCAGCCTTATGCCCAGGAACCTTGAGACTACTAGGGAGGGGAAGAAGAAACCTGTTTGATTTGTCTACTTGTTTCACAGGACCTTTGGGTCCCTGATAATGAGGGAAGTGGAATGAATGAATACATGACCCACTTGCTCACAAAGAATGGCTGTTTGCCTTATAAAACGATGTTAGTTATGTTAACCACATTATCACGATCTGGGAGCAGGGGGTACCAGTCACACATGGCACTGGCAGCCTGCTTTGGCTGACCCTGCTTGAGCAGGTGGCATTGGGTTAGATGATCTCAAAGAGTCCTTCTCAATTTCAGTCTTTCTGTGATTCTGTGAAAACTTGTTAAGGTGTTAGAAGCAGAGAAGGGCTTTAATATGGTCATTGAGGCATATGGTCTCGATAGCTTTGTGGGCTATGGTATTCCTCAGTGGAGAGATAAGCTTGTTTTTAGGACCACTGCTTGTTCTTTTCCCTCTTTCATAAACTATTTTGTTTCTCTTTTCTGCTTTTCTTCTTGTATGTGGCATTTTATGTCTTGCAGTTCTTTCTTTGTTCTTTCATAGGTTTCTTTCCCTCTCTTTGTTACTGCACTGTTAAGCAATGGAAGACTTAAGTTTGATAACTGTAGATAAAGATAACTGTACAACCAGGTGGGAATAGAAATACTTGTGGTGCTTCACTGAGCCTAATAAAGAACTGTAGATGTCATGCCTTTTGTCTTGGAATAATTGCAGAGTTGGGGAAACATCTCTGAATCATGCCACAGAATGAAAACATTTCTCTATAATATGAAAAGCTCAGAACAGTTTTCCAGAGTTTAAGTATTTTACAGTACCTAGTTACTAAATGTTGCAAAGGCATAAATACTTAGACTTGCTGTGGAGCTGTATCTTAGAATTAATAATGGGGTTTATACCTTGTATATGTTTGCTTATAAGTTTTAAAAACAAGTTGTCTCTTGTAGCAAGAAAACTCAGGTTTTGCATAAAAGTGGTTTTTTTTTTTTTCTTCCATAATTGGTTTGAAATAAATAAAAAATACTGAAACAAGAAGGAATTAGATTTTTATTTAATGTGTTGGATTGTATGAGCCACCTGTAATGTATATTGCCTTAATTTTTAATAGCCTTTTAATATGATGCATGGTTTGTGATGCTTTTATCTTTATGTGCCATTTCAACGAAAAGCTTTTAACATTTTATCTCGTGCACTACAGGAAAGTGGGTTGCAGTACAAGAAATTCATCGCCTATCCCTGGATCCTGACAGTTACTTGGCCAGTAGACATGGTAGTGCTCTTGTCATTTTCTATAACTGTCGTATAGCACATGCACACACATGTGTGCACACAGAGGTTTTGGCAGACAAATTTGTTCAAAGACTTGTTTCATCAAAACGTTCTTTTGCAAACAGAAATGTTTGGAATAATATTTTGAGAACAGAAATATTTTTCTGTTATGCTTCTTCCCATACAACACTTGCAGCATTGTGAGGAATTCACTTTAACTCTTTGTTGGCACTTCAGTTTGACTTTGCTGTCTTTCCATAGACTCTGTATGAAAGAAAAAAACATATCCAGGATGAGTCAGAGCAGGAGCCTCAGCTGAATGATTTGAATAGTTCTTTGGAAGAAGCAGAGTTGCTGGTCAGGGAAGGAATCTAAGGGGATCCTAGGTTAGATGCCTAAATTTAGATAATGTGCACATTGTGTTGTCCACATACTTACAGTATGCGTGTTACCATTAAACGCATCCTGGTGTGATGAACATGGACAGTAGAAATGCTCTTAAAAAGTGATATGTCTGCCTGTATTTTTGCTGCTTTTCATATTGAGGAGTAAAATTTGGTGATAAAGTAGGTATTTCATGAAGTTGTTTTATCTGTCTTGGCACTTGCTACAACTGTTAGATTCTGAACTCACTCTTACAGCCTGATTAGGAATGCATTCCATATTCGAAACTCCCAGTGTGCTTTCGGTTGCAGACATCCCTGAGATCAGTCTGCGTTTTGAGTTTATTTTTCAAGAAAGCAGTGGGTCCTTTGCTTTGGAAAGAAAGTTACAAGAGAAGAAAGCTGAGCAGTGGCCTACCTTTAGGATGATATTTTCCACAGTGGGTGAAGCTTTGGAATTCCCTGACTCCATTCATACCTCTGCTTTATTCTTTACCCCACTGTGGCACAGAGAGGGGGTTGGAACTCGGTGATTTTTGAGGACCCTTCCAACCCAGACCATTCTGTGATTCTATGATTTCTTGGAGTTTTTCAGAGATATAGGTGCCAGTGGTATAGGTGTATTTGTCATGAAGCTGTAGCCTTCGATAAACTCCTTAAGCTGGTGGTGCTGCTGAGGAAAACAGTCCTGTCCTGCTCACACCACAGTTATTTGTTTTCACTTTTCAGTCACTCCAGTTTTCTCCTGGATTTTAGCACACATTTGCAGGAACAGGAAGGATAGTGAAGTGGGGAACACTACTAACTGTGAGGATGTACAAGAGGCTTGTGGTTTATACCAGTGAAAGTTACTTAGGATGCTGTGGCTTCACAGGTCCTCTCACACCTGTTTGTTGACAGCTATTTGGCATACATTGCTTTCAGATGTGAGCTATTATAACAGTGTAGCTCTAATGAAGCTAGTTTGTCTCAAGTTTTGCTTGTAAACTAGTTGTGTATCCTTACTTTGGAGTAATAACAGTAAAAGAAGCTATGGAGGAACTGAGGTGAAGCTGACTGTCAGCAAAACTCTGATGTTCAGTGAGAGAGATGTAAATGGTGTGCACAAACAAAACTGTGCATTTGTAATTACTGTGTTTTCTGTTAACTTTTTTCTTGTGCAGGGCAATGAAGACTACCCATTGGTCAGAACAGGACCCTATTGGAAGAAGTTCAAGGCCAATTTCTGTGAATTTATTGCTGTGCTTGTCCAACAATGCCAGTGCAGCATCCTGTATGATAGCTACTTGATGGACACTATCATCTCACTGCTTACAGGCTTAGCAGACTCCATGGTCAGAGCATTTAGACACACAAGCACTTTGGCAGGTAAAATAATTCACAGAGTTTTGTTGACTTGTGTGCAAACAGAATGGCTCCAAATTGAAAAGCTGTCTTATACACTGGCAGTGCCTTCCTCCCGCTGTATGTTACTGTAATATAAATTATTTGTTCCCATGTGTTTCAGAATGGAATTTGGATGCTTTAGATGCAATAGATCTAGACCAATTTTTTCTTTATAAAGAAATTTTCCTTAATGTCTGGCATGACTAACTTAAGAATTATGCTGTGTTCTGATTACTTCCCCCCCAAACTAATTTTTTCAGGGCTTTATTTTGTTAGTGGATTCCCTCCACTAACTAGTGTGATGGGTTGCATTAAATGCTTCACCTGAAAAAGCTTCCATTGGAATGCTGCTATTCCTGTCGTCCTTGTGCTAAAAAAATACTCCTTGTTATACATTTTTGTTTTCTACACATGAAACTAAAGGTACTACTTTTATTTAATTTTTTTTCTAGAGCCAATAAATACTCTCTTTGCCCCACAAAGGGCACTTGAAGTATAATTTGTTCCAAAGTTCACTGTTTGCTTTGAAGGCTCAAAACTCCCCTTGAAGTCTATACAAACCATCTAGTGATCCTTAGAAGAATGTGAATTTTTGTTAATTCAAGTAAAATATGAAGATTCCCAGCCTTTTATGGGCCAGCTTCACTGTTGGATTCTGTGGTGTATTTTTTTTTGTCCTCTTATTTTTTTTTTTTTTTCTGAAGATCAGTTCCACAGCTCCAGATCCTTTTGAAGAAAAATCAAAATTCCAGCATGTAAGAAGAGTTGTCCAGTAAATTACTTCTCTGACTGGAACTCTGGCCAGAGGTTGTAAATCACCAGTAATATAACAAAATTTTCCTATTCTGATCATTGTCTGCCTTTAAAATAAACACTGTATTTTAAAACTAATTACTATAATCTAGTAGTGTTTGTATTTTATATAATAAACTGGGTGTGGTTAACCATATTCTTTTTGCGGTAAAGTGGTGAATGCATTTATGCTACATATCTCTGAGCTAAGCTAAATATGTTGGGTTTGTTTCCTTTTTAGCAATGAAACTTCTGACAGCAGTTCTAAGTGTACGTCTGAACCTTGATGTCAACAAGCACAATGCTCAAAGATTATATGAGGTGGAGAAGAAGAGGATAAGTGGCAAGAGGACCAATTACAGACTTGATCAGCTAGAGAGAAAAAGGAAAGAGGTTAGTCAGGTGTCCTTTATGGGAGATGTGTGAAGATGTAGAAAGGGGGATCACTGACAGCTTGCGTTTGGGTCATCGCAGTTCTTTAAGGTTTATATATTTATCTACTGCATGGTGCACAGCAGTTGTGACTGACTAGATTGAGTGGTACAAAAATGTCTAAAGTAATAACTGCCATATATACTGTTAACTTGTGATGTCTTGCTGCTCTAGATAATTACTATCTAGCAATTGCTTCTCTAAATTGCTATCATTAGCCCTTGATCTCTACACAAATATGGATTTAAACATACATGTGTTTACATCAGTAGCTCTTGATGGTGTGGGTGTGCAGTTTTGCACATGTTTATACAAATTGCAAGCCAAAATGTTGGTTCTTGAACTGAATTTTAGTGAATGAAAAAGAACACAGGATAGCTGTCATCTCTGTGTAGGTAATGCATTGTAAAAATGGTTGTAACTTTAGCTATGACCTGTATCTTCTTGCTGTTCAGTTTCTGTCATTTCTTCCCTGCTCAGCCAGACAGCTTCTTATCAACTCGCAGAGACAGATCTATAACTGTAAGAAATAATTCTGGCTTGAGGGTGGAGGTGATGGGAAGTATGAACATCAAGTATAGTTTCCTCTCTCCTGACTTTAGAAGCACTTATCTGTATTCTGAGCTTTGGATGTCCATGGGCTTCTCTGTGTTCAGGGCTTACTTAAATACATGCGTATTGTGGAATAGGTGCATTTTGAAAATTCCCAGGTCTGCATTTCTTCCACCTCTGTTTAAGTGAATAAAAAGAGAATTTGAGCCTATATGTGAAGATTGCTTAATAGTTACAGTATATCCTTCTGTGTTTTGATAGATCAAGATTCACTATATCAAACAAGTACTTTGCTATCCAGGCTAGCAGCTTGTACCTGATAAACCTTTCACCAGGGTGTAGCTACAAAAAGGCCCGTTGCTAGTGTAGATACAGACCACTCATTTTGTATTGCTACTATGTGTAAACACTAGCAATTTGAAGCATAGTAGTATTGTAAGTGCACTGATGCAGATTTTTCATATCTAGTGAATTGTGGCACCAATATTAACATTCAGTTCTCTTTGTATATTTCAGTATGAACATAAGCTTCTGGAAATACAGAATATGATGAATACTATTTTCAAAGGGACCTTTCTAAACCGTTACCGGTAAGAATAAAAATAACACTCTGATGTGTATGTGCATTCCCAAGAAACTCTAGCTCAGGATGCCCAGAAAGCAGAATCAAGTTAAACATCCTGGAGGCACTGATGGTATCGAGGAAAATGTAGCAGTTACACTATTTTAAAGAATTCTGTCTTACAAAAGGACCTCTCAAATAGGTTTCTGAAGTTCTTCATGCTGGCCATAGAGCAGTGCATTTGTGATTGAGGGAATGCCCAGAATTACAAAGTAATTAGGGCATGAAACATTTGTAGCTAAAGTGGCCTAATTGTCTGTTGAAGACAAAAAATACTTGTAGTATTTTTATTATTATATGTGCTTCTGCAATTTTAGAAGATAAAAGTATTGCAAATAATATAATTACTATATTAGATATGTTCAATATATTAATATTGAAATGTTGTAATTTCACAGTGATGTGATCCCTGAGATCCGAGCAACTTGCATGGAAGAAATTGGCAGATGGATTGAAACATACCCAGATGCTTTTTTAAATGATGGCTATTTAAAATACATTGGGTGGATGCTGTATGATAAGGTAAAGTGTGATTTTTATTTTTTTTAATGTTTGTAATTTTTTTGGTAAGAATCCTAATGTTTAAATTCTTGAGAGTAGATACGTGGGACTCTGGCACGGTACATTCTTCCCAGCTTCAGGTTTTACTTTTAAAACCACTGTAGCACTAAATAACGGAAGATTTCTTTCAGTTCTGCAATGGCGTGTGTCCCTGCATGTGCAGTTACTTTTATATGTGACTGTATTGGGAGCTATTATTGAATTATAAAATGGTCTATATCCTTTGAGCACCTGTAGTATTAAAGGTTGACTAAAATTCTGCTTTTATGTTTGATGGCTACGTTTAAAATATTGTTTCATTTTATAAAAATGAGCAAATAAATATTGCCTATAGTAAAATAGTCTCCAATATTGCATTTCTCATTTGGAGTTAAATCGATACAGAAAATATTTACACAAGGTCCAGTAATTTCCCAAAGGGGTTTCTCCTTTTACTTATAGTAAGTTTGCATTTTCTTTTTGAGCAGAGGCACATTTAGAATAACACCACCTCCTCTCCCACCTCCCAAAACCCCCAAACCCCTTCCTGCCCCCCCTCAAAATAAAACAGTAAGTCAAAAATAGGCTTTTTCTTGTGCTTCTAAAATGCATCGTTTATCGTGAATGGCCAATTACTAAAACTACTAAAAATGGCCAGTTACTAAAATTGGCACTCAGTAGTTCTGCAGGCCACCTTTTAAAGTGTATCTAGTTTCTGTATAAGTTCCTGAAACGTCTTCAGTTTTGTGTCAGTTTCAGGCAATGTTTGTGTTGTGTAAATAAAGTTGTAGTTTACCGCAAAGCCAGGAGGGGGAGCGCAAAGACTCTTCCCTGCGTTGTGCCATGGCTGTAAAGGTAGTAGTTAGATTTTTAGAGCAACGATGCTATCAAGAACTGTCATCTTTTCCTGCATAAATTTTATCTGATCAGAATACCTTTTTAGCACATGTTCAGCTGGGAGAATTCTCAAAAGAAAAGGTCATTTTTGAAGATGATATGTTTCCATTCCCAGTGCTGTACAGTGAGAATTAACAGCTGGTGTCTCTGATTAATGCACATAGCTCATCCAGCATCATTTACTGGAAACTGAAAATGGTTCTTTTTCTAAAGCTTATTACCTGATGGTAGTGCATATGCAAGCAGCATGAGGTGAAGTGAGAAGTCTTCCATATTCTACATTTGTATGAGACCTGGTAGTGTGCCACTACCGGTGGTTGCTGTCCCGGCTGTGCTTTGTGATTTGCAGCCACTGTCAAATTGCCTGAATCCAAAATGAGAGCAGGGCATTTTTGGCAGCAACAGGGGCAGTAGTGCTTTTAATATACATCTGAATGTTATTTCCCACTACTCCTTAATAAGCATTTCTATCACATCTTGTTGAGGGTGGACAGAAAGAAACGGATATCTCCCAGAGCCAATTTTCTTCTAGAATATAACATAGAGAAGTTTGCCAAATAATTTAGGCCCCAGAGTGGAACAACCACAAAAGTATTCTAATGGTGGGGGAAGACCTGGCCAGGATCATCTACCTGCTGTAAATAGAGATTAAGTACAGTCATTTGGGAAGCTTTGAAGCAGAGAGGGGAGGGAGAAGTAAGTACAAAATTAACATTTTGTCTTGAAAATCTTTTATTTGAATATGATAATTCTTTCTTCCCCATGAGATACCATTTTGTCATTATACCCTGATATGAAACATCATAATTTTGCGTGTAAGATTATTTCTTAGGTGCAAGAAGTTGCACCAGACTCAGTGGTAATATGCTGAAAACTGCATGAGGATCTCTTTTTTGGCCCAGTAAGACTTGTGAAACACTGCTGTAAAGATGCATTTTTGAACACTTCATGTTCATCTGTTAGATATAATTTAACTTTTTATTTTTGAAGATCAACAGCAGTTAATACTAAATCTGATAGCTGTGTGCAGTTGAACAATGTTATATGTAAGCCCAGCCACCTATCAGTGCATTTGTGAAACTCGGACATCTAATTTGTGTCAAGGGAATATACAGCTACTCAGTCACAATCCAGACCCAGTCATACCAGTGCTGATGTGAGCAGCAGGTGTTGAAAGGAAATGCTGTATAAAAAGTTCAGAGTTAAAGACCAGAAAAATTGAGGCAATGGAGAGTAAGGATGGGGAAAGGCAAAGGCAGAACTAGCAGACAGAAGGCAATGGAGATGTATACTTGGGACCTCCTATCGTATTAGACTAGCTTTGTCTGGAACTTCAGGGCAAGTTGTTGAGATTCTCTCATTGATGAAAGACACCCAAAGAAATCCTGTGGAAACAGGAACTTGCTGCTGAAATGAACTTCTGTGTCCTGACCATGTGATCCTCCTGGCAAACGTAAGGAAATTGAAAGGGTTTTTAGTTTTGCTTTCCCATTCAGTGTGGTTATAGAAATTGATCCCATGGTTATGGCTACTTCTGAATTACTTCTTTCTTCAAATGGTCATGTTTCCATAGTGGCTTTCTGCTCCACAGGTCATCTCTGTGTATAAGTAGTGTATAAGGGGTGGGGGGGTGCAGTTTTTTAAATTGTTTCACCTCAGCAGGACAGTTAAGCTGAATTGTCTTCACTGTTCAGGAGTAGTTCAGGAGTAGGCCTAGTTTTCCCAATTTATTGTTTGGGGAGTGTTAAGGAGAAAAAAAAAAATGACCCAATGACCCCATCAGATCATCCAGGTCCCACTATGTATTTGTAAGGCTTATTGATTGACTCAATCTCTGTGATAGTGGCAAGGCTGAAGTGTCATAATTGAATGTGTCTAAGCAGTGTGGAAGCCCATGCAGAGCTATTCGCTCTTGAGATGCTCACTGTTTCCCTGATGTTTTCTGCCATTTTGCAGGTCAGGGTCAAAATATATTGTGATATAGCTGAGGGGCAGTGTGAGTTCCAAGTACCCTGAAAATGTGCTTACATAATTCCCCTTTACTCTGTCACAGTTTTGAAAAGCCAAACAGGCAGGTGTTTCATCAAGATTAGAATGGTAGTTCTGGAAAGAAGAGTAGATGGCTGAGTGTTTTTATTTGCCTACATTACTATGGAAAGGAGCTGAAGGTAAATAGTGAGATAGTTTTAGAAGGATGTGAAGTAATTTTGAATGCCTAAGAAGCTGTGAATAGCTCCTAGAAAAGGAGAGGTGGTTGAGAAGGAGATAATGCAGCTGATAACACAGGAAAGCAGGACTGGTCATAGTAGGAGTAGTTATTTGTGCATAGTTACTATGGTTAATTTTCTCAATACTTAAACATATACATAATAGGGTTATGACTGAGAACTTTTGGGTGGGCACAGGATACCTTAGAAGGCAGATGGTGTAGTTTAATGTATTAAACCTTATATCTGCAGACCTACACTTGAATGCCACCTGACTGACAAATGACATTACTAGCTGCTTACCATGGGCTATATGATGATTCAGCAAACCCATCACAAACTTGTTTTCCCCTTTTCCCCAAGCACAAATGCAGTCCCTATTCACAAGAAAAGCCTTGTGATAAAATGCTGAGGGCAGCTGAAGCTGAGTATGTGCCACTGTGCAGTGATGGGTTCCAAGCTGGGACTGTTTGCGAGTGTGTTCTGTGCTGTAGAGCCCTTGTAGCTGTAGGAAGCAGCAGGTGTGGGCTACAGTCTCCTTCTCAGGCATTTATATAAAAGTTCAATATAGAATAGGTACTGCTGGTGTGTCACAGGCAGATTAGTAAGTATTGTTACCTGTTGATCTATTTATTTTAGATTTCTAGCAAAAAGCTGTCTTATGCAAAACTATTGGTCAGAGCATGCTATTAGGTATTGTCCTTTGCTTTCCATGTAAGCAGGTGAACAGGAACTTGTAGTAATGGATAGCTTGTGTGTAGGTGGTCTCCTTGGGTTTCCTTGATTATTCTTACTTCTATTGTTAGCAAGAGAAATTAAGGAAGAAATATGAAGAGACTGATTTGAAGCCTGCAATTCATTTATGTGTCTCTGCTCGTATCCTTAGCATTATAAGTTTACAGAAGAGTGATTTTTCTGTGTAGGATCCTCAAAATTACTTTTCTAATGCCATTTAAAACTTTGTTATTTGAAAAGCGTAGCAATGTGCATAAGATATTTTAAAAGCTGGGTAAGGAAAAGACTTCTTTTTGAGGCATCTCTGAAGGAGCAGTACTAATAGTAGGAAATAACATCTTGCAGGGGTAAATGTGTTTTGCCTCAATTCACTTATTAGGCCAAATTCAAAGCAACCTTTTTCTTCTTAGAATGCTTAAATTCAGCATTCTGGCATAAGACAGAAAAAAGGAGAAGGCACAACATTTAATTTTCTATTTGTAAGAACCCAACATGGTAACCCAGTGCATTTCTAAAGTGTACCTCTTTCTCTGAGAACCTTCTAGAATTTCTTGGAGTCCTTGTCTGTGTTTAATGATTGTCTGAGTCAAGTGTTGAAAGGAAGTAAGCAAAGTCTGATGTATGGAAGAGTGCTGGTTGTATTAAGTGGGTCATTCGTACTCTTGTCTTTATTGCTTTAAAAGGTGAATAGCACAATTTGTGCATCTTTTGCATCCTGTTGGTTTTATTAACTGTAAGGACTGTGAGAGTTTCTTTGACTCTTAAGGAGCCTAACACAAACTTTGATGTCACCTTTAAGTTTGGCTTACAGCAGCCTTCCTTTGTGTGTGTGTGTGTGTGTAAGACGTGCACACAAACAAAATAGTACTGATAACACTAATAAAGAAGATGAGGCAGTACTTAGATAGTCTGCTGTAGGCAGCCACAAAGAACTCTTCTTTACAGAATACAAATGACAATAGTGAAAAACATCAAAGATAGATGTTTCTTACTGTTAGCCGATTTCTCTTTGTCTTGCAGCAAGCTGAAGTGCGGTTGAAGTGTCTTCTGGGACTGCAGGGAATTTATAGCAGGAAAGAATTTGTTTCCAGAATGGATCTCTTTACTATCAGGTTCAAGGTAAATAGGTTACTGTTTGGTACTTTTTAAATCTGGGTTGGGTGTATACACAGGGTCTGATGTTTCGATCAGTGCTGGTCTCCCCACTTTCTTGACTGATAGGAGCTTAGAGTACTGCACAAACAGCCTGCTTGACTGAGTGGATGAAGAATTTTGCAGAGATGTTTCCCTCTGTTTCTGTTGAATTTTTTATTTCACTTTAGTTCATGCACAAACTGTTAGTGTGCACTGTGGTCATTTATCTCCACCCTTCATCCAGAATGGTCCGGATATTTTTACAGGATTTTTTGGCAGATGAGAAAAAATTTCATACTTGAAAGGTCCCTTTTTTTTTTTTTCTGCTCCTGATAATGGTCTAACCTTGTAGATACCGGATTGGCTGACTATGTAACACACTGACGTTGGGCATGGCTTGCTGTTGATCCACCATGTCAGTATAAGGCTTGAAGAAGGAACCCTTAACTCCTTTTTGAACAAGTCAGGTGATACACTATAATTGTAAGAGCTTGTTCTGTGACCAACTGACTCTGTGCACTGCCTTTATCATATTCCGCCATCCTCACTCATTTAAGAAGTAGGCTCTTTACTTTTTTTTTTAAATCCTGCCCTTTTTAATGATTTTGTCCCTTAGTCTTATCCTAACAGGGCTGTGCCTTTTCAGTATTTGAATTAAGAAAGCTTAAGATGCTGTGCTTGATGTCTCAGTTCCTCTGAATCAGTATATAATCAATGCCCACATGTGGTGGTAATTCCTGTTCTTTTGCAAAAGGTGCAGGGGTTACCTGTACTTCAAAGCAGTTGCTAATAGTGAAAAATACTTGTAGCATATCCTCAAACAACAAGAAATAGATTAACATTGGTATCTTAAGAATAAATTGTTCAGACTGAAACTTGGCTATCTAAGATTAACCCCTTGTTTTAAACAGTTATGTGTTACTCCCTTATCTTTCTGTCTAAAAGAAGGTTGTAAGCTGTGTAGCCAACTGCAGGATTGGTATTCAAAGACTGATGAAATAGCTCCAGTCTGTTTGTACTGTGATCTCCCTCTGTGTGGGGAGTGCTATATAAATGGGTTATTGTAAACTCTGTCCCACAATCAAAAAAAACTCCAACCCAAACACAACAACTCCTTTCTCTCTAAACAGAAGAAACCCAAACAGCTACACACAAAATACAGACTGATTTGGAATTTTTCAAAGTTTGAATCATGCTTTTCCAGTGATGGGGAATGTAGTCATATAACCATCAATCCACTTCCCACAAGTGGGAGTTTTGTAAGCTCCCTCTGTTGTCCTTGAGCGTTCATATTCAGAATTCATGGAATTCCACACCTAGCAGCTGTGTTGTGAGAAAAAGGAAGGTGCAAAGTAAAGTGAATCTAGAGATTTAGAAACTATGTGTTAAGTAAGAAAACTGTTAGTCCCAAAACAAGCAAGTCCAAAAGTTTAGTATACCTTAAAGATGTAGACCACATCAAGGAGTGCAAGTTCTTGGGTACACAGGACATGAAAATTTCCATTTTTTTGAGGTGTTTGCATGTGTACCAAGTTACAATAAATTCCAGAGGTCAGGAATATTGCTGCTATTGCATGAACTACCCTTATGACTCAAGTCCTAATTGTCTTTCCAGCAAGGCAGTGGCTTCTGTAACGTGTAGGTACACACATTTTATTGTTGATGGGAGAAACTGATTACATAATGCTTGTAATTTGAAGCTTACCTTCATTTAACATACTGAAGTACCAGTAGTAACGTCTTAGAAACAAGTTGTCAGTCACTTTCAATTTGTAGACTGTAGTTGATTTCTTGAGAACGCATACATTACATCTATAAAAAATATCATATTACTGCATGATTAATTCAGTTAAAAAATTAACATGCTGTTAATTTTCAGGGGCTGGGGAACTACTTGGGAGTAATCAAGTTGCCTTATGTCTCTTAGGAAATAGCTGCTGAAATAAAAATAAATCTCTGCTCTACTAGTGTAGATGATCTAGCTGTAGCAAAAAATATATGTTTAAGAACAAACCATGTTACATCTTTTTATTGTCATTTTACATCCATTAGGATCGAATTGTGTCCATGCCTCTGGACAAGGACCATGAAGTAGCAGTTCAAGCCATGAAACTCTTGATGCTTATGTCACAGTAAATAATTTCTTTTTTAATTTACTGTATTGTTTTAATGGCAACAAGATCCAGATACAATCCTGATGAATCTTCCTATAATCAATTACATGCTGGGAAAGAGTTGCTCCTGGCAGGTTATGAGTTACAGTTAAAGCTGCTTAAGATATGGCGTTTTCTTTCTGAGGGAAATACTAATGTTGACAAAAACTTTTGTGCTGAGAATCAGTATAATTTATATACTGATATACTTTTTATATCTTCCCTCTGAAAGGAAATGCCATGTTTTCATTTTGGCTTTTCTCAAACAGAGCATCTGCCTGTCTTGGGGGTGGTCCCCACCCCATCTTCTGTCCCAGTGTTGCCAGGCCTTGACCTGATGATGGCTCAGGGAACATTGCCGTCTTCCCTGTCTCCCCACCTAATGCAGAAAGTCTTGAGCTTTGAGGCTGTTGCTAGAATTTGGACTTTCAGGTTCCTGTCTCCATGGGAGACAACTGGGGAGCTATTGGGCCTGCAGTGGACTGACAGGAAATGAGCAAGTGTATGGTATCTTGGTCATGCAGAAGTGGAAAACTAACAGAAAAGTTGTTTTCTTGGGAAATTACCAGCCAGCCATAGGTTTGGTAGGCTAATGGCAAGCTGGAAGTGTGGGGGGAAAACCTAGACTTCATGTTACAGAAGTATATGAATCCTATTCTGATATACTCTTGAGCAGCCTATTTATTTTGGAAATGGCTTTATTTGCAAAATATGTGAAGAATAAATTTTCTGTCATTTTATTTTCAATGCAGATTGAGAATAAAACACCACTGCATTTAATTGTTAATACAGTTAAGATGTTAGGACTCAATAAGTGTCTTTTCTATCTCAGAGTATAAGTTAAATTCTGCTGATGCAACTGCTTGCTTCCATGTACAGCATGGCTTATTGTCCAGTAGTCTTGTGGGATTTACTTTTCCATTTAAGGCAGAAGTATTGGTCATTGTTAATGAGGTTCTAGACTTTACTGGACCAAATAATATGGTGCTGTAGGTATTTACATTAAATTACAAGGACATTTGTATACTGGAATGCTGCTTTATAGTCTGGTTGCCTATCTCACTTCACACTCCATTGATTTGAGTGGCATTTCTTTAGGCTTGCTTCAGCATATGCATCAGAACAGCATTGGATGCTGTGAACATAGTATGCTTTTCTGAAGGAAGTACCATTGTGTGGGTCTCCCTGATAGTAGCTAGGGATATATTGTTTCTGTGTTTACAACATCCATTTCTACCTCACTTGGTTCTCCATGGTGTGTAGCTACTGGAACAAAGCACAGTGCTGTGTCTGTGTATAAAGTGTCCCTGTGCTAGGAGGAGCAGCACGCCATTGTTGAAGTACAAAGATTCTACACACCAGTTATGGCTGCCCTTGTTCTGTGTCTGCACTAACAAGTGCTGTATTGGCACTGCAGCTGCTTGTCATTTCTGACTTTATTATAAGGGATCATGTGCTCATTAATGCAAGCTGTGGCTATAAAAGTTTGATCAATGTTTCTTTTTCCCTGAAGCAATTTTTCCTAATTTTTCCTAAATACGATTTCCAATGTGAATAAATGCCTTCTAACGTTTTCTGAATGACATTTTTACATGATAAAATGCAGTTTTCATAAATAAAATGACTACAGTTTGTAATTGTTTTGGATTAGGTTGTGTGGAGGCCTAGGAAATAGATGCTTCTCTTTCTTTTTGCTCATCTGTTGCATAGCCATCCTCCTTTCTGCCTCCTCCTCTCCCCAGTTGCTCTGAGCTCTGCTGATTTGGCTTAATTACTGGAGTGATGAAAGTGGGAATTCTGGACTCAATAAGCAAATTCAGTGACAACTCTTCTTTTTGGTAAGACTAGTACTGGCCATTCTATAAAACCTGTGTGAAGAGAATGCAGACAATATAGACAGTCACATGTACAGGATTGTGAATAAAAGCCTACATCAAGATGCTTTTCTAGCAGGGGATAAGCCTATGCCTCAGTACCTAAAACAGAATCTGAAGGGACTCACTGCTGGCATTGCAGAAGCAAAGAAATTCTAGGGCTGTTATGTCTCAAATAGGAGTGTTTCATAGCTCAAACCCAGTATCTGTATATTGAGCAGTAATACTGATGGATACATGCAGTAAAACATGAAATGGGGTTGCGGATAGCAACTCCCCTTTCTTTAAAGAATAACAAATGACATCTTATATAAATGGCACTTCTACTTGTGTGCATTGATGTAATCAAATTTTCTGCCACTCTTGTCATGCTGCATCTTTTATTGTTTCATGACATGTGTTGGCAAGAAGCAAGGCCAGGAATCACTTTTTTCCTCCAGTTAATCTGTTGGGTGCTCTATGACGTTGGGGAAAATGCACTATATGAGTAACTCTCTTTTATTGGCTTCCTTAATTGTATTTTGGGTGAGTACAGTAGCAAGACTTTATTGCTACTTAATTATTTTTGTGATGTTTTACTGTTGCAGTTGAGCAATTAGCTTCATGGATGTTAGTAACAGTTTTGACCATCTTAATCATCACTGCATTCACTTCTCTGTGTGCTACTCACCCATATGCTAGCTGGAGAGGCAGTGAAAACACTGATCTTTTAAATTCACTTAAAGGTGTTGCATTACTGAAAAAAATCTGGGTGCTGATTCAAATGCATATACCTGGTTTGTTTGGGTTTTTTTTCCAAACCCATAATTGTATTGTCATCTTGTCTATATCTGTGAGCTGCAGTTGTTGTCTTCTTGTTTGTTGCATGTAGTCTCAATTGAATGCCAAGGTCTTTGGGCTAGTAGATTTCTATTTTTACACAGCATGATGTGATCTTAAAACTGAAATAAGCCTATGAGGTTTGGCAAAGTAGAAATTATTAATGTTACTGAATTATGCATAATTGTTAGTATTAATGTTGCAAAGGCTCTGAGAAGAAATGGAACTAGGAAGGAATTAGAGGGAGAAAACATGAGTAGCAAAGGGAGACCAAGGAATCCTACTGAAAACATTGCTCTTCAGGAGACAAATTAATTCAATGTGCCTACTGCCAGTTAATCCTATTCATTTTTGTGTACTTAACTACCTAAAAGAATAGAGGGATTTTGGAAAAGAGCAGCAAAAGTAATTATGTAACTGTAGTAGATGAATGAGCAAAGGTTACAAATGGTGGAGAGAGAGGCACAAATCTACAAATAGTTTGAATACATATATAACACAGGGGAAAATTACTTTGTGTTACATTAGTTAAATGTAACTAGAAATTAAACTCAGTTTTAAAGACAAAATCTAGAAGTGACAACTGAGAGTATACTACAAAGAATCATAGAATAGTTAGGGTTGGAAAGGACCTTAAGGTAATCTAGTTCCAACCCCCCTGCCATGGACAGGGACACCTCACACTAACCCATGTCACCCAAGGCTCTGTCCAGCCTGACCTTGAACACCGCCAGGGATGGAGCATGCACAGCTTCCTTGGGCAACCCATTCCAGTGCCTCACCACCCTCCCAGTAAAGAATTTCTTCCTTATATCCAATCTAAACTTCCCCTGTTTAAGTTTGAACCCATTACCCCTTGTCCTGTCACTACAGTCAGGACTTAACATAGTTTTAAAGCTATTCAGTGGACCTGACAAATACATGAATTCGTACCACAGTGCTTTGACAATGGTCGGCAGAATTAACCCAACTTAAAGTCAAGAAACTGAGGCTTGTATTTTCCCAGTGTCCTGTTTAGCACAGGAGGCCTGAGTCAAGTAGGGGTATATCACTGTTTGGCTTAAAAATTCTTAAATCTCCATTCCAATTCTCAAGTAGAGGTGAAAGATGTTTTAGTTTGGAGAGTGAGGGGCCACACTGTAGAAGAAACTTGACAACTGGCTTTGGCAAAGGATGCCATGGGAAATGAAAATACAACCTATGTTACTAGTTCTAGTGGTAGGTGTAGATGTCCCATGACAAGTAATTCAGTGTCAGCAGTGAGCTGAACTCTGTGTTATTTCATAGCTAAGCCATGGACTTCAGAGGAGACATTGGCATTTGTTGGGCAAATGCACTGTGTCAAGCTTGTTTAGACAAGCCATTGCATAGAAAAGCAGTTTATTAAAGGCTTAAATGCTTAATTATAAAAAGTGCTTAAATTATAAAATTTTCATGTGATTGTAAAGAATAAGATGAGGAGACATGCTATGAATGTGAATAACTAAATTATTATCTTGTTTAGTGGCCTTTAGGAAAAATAAAGAAATGTTACCTTGAAGTTGAAAGAAGTAGCACATGAAGCAGTGAAGCAAATTATACTGTCCAGTTCTGATTTCTTGTATCAGTAATTTGCTTGTAGCAGATTAGGTGCTATCAAAAGGTAATGGCATGGAGCTCCTCACAGCTCCCCTGTGATTCTTTAAACTCCACCACACCCTTTCAGGTGGAGTTATTGTAATGCTTTGTCAAGCCTATTCCAAACAAAATAAAGGTGAAAGACTAACACAGAACAAAGGCATGTGCCTTCTCCTCTGTCTTAACTTCTTTTCCATCCTTTCAGATTTATGCTTTCTTGGAAGTTACCTTTAGCAGTTTTCTGCCATCATGCACCTCTATTCAAGAACCTTGAGATCTATTCTGGAATCTTTCCTGTCTGAAGACTTAACAAGAAAAATAAGAATTTTGTGTCTCCTAGGGTTATGTTTCTTAACCAAAACAGCATGCTATATAGCATCTGTGTAATGTGCATCATCCTGCATTCTGTCACAGCATAATCATAGAATCACAGTGTATTGCAACATGCTAATCTTATTTTAAAGTGGGTGGTAAAGGACTCTTGTTATATTGCAGTGGCAATCATGTTATCTTGCTGATCATCGCTGACTTTGATGGTTATCTTTGGTATAAGCAGTAGCACAGAACAAGAGAGGCAACTGTAATGGTCATGCCTCTTGGCATAAAGCAAAATGGAAGAAATAGCAAGATAAAAAAATCTTTAAACTGGTGCCGTGTGCAGAACAAAATGGGTCTGTGATCCTCCCCTAGAATATCCCAACTTCTTGTTTGTGACATGTTCACACTGAAGTGCAGAAAAAATGATATGTCATGACACTGGTATGTGGAAGGCCATGCCTGTTTATTTTTAGGCACCTAAACACTGGCAGGCACTTCTGGCTTAACCTTTATCTGTTGCTTGGCATTCCGAGGGCTGTAAATTTGCAGCAGTATTATTGCTATATTTGAAGTATTCTTTGAATGTTTGATGATTGGCTTATGTATGTAAAAAAGAAAGGCACCCATCTACTGTGGTAGTATTAGCGGTAGCAGGAGTAGTCAGTGTTGCTACTTCCAGAGGCAAGCAAAATGCCTAGGCGCACATTTGAGTGGGAGTTATGAATATAAACCTCATTGCATCACAGAGAGTGGTGGTTGAACAGTATGTGAATAGTAGTAGTACATACAGTTATTCCCTCCCATCCAAAACCTACAGGTTTTCCCCTCCTTTGCTTCTATGCTCTTTAGGAAGTGCTTCATACAATAGCTCCAGCCGTGTATTTGACCTGTTCTTGTATTGAGGAAGGAGTAAATAACACTGCTGTAGATTAATGTAAATTGGGGCACATTTCTAACCTCTCTGAAGACAAAGCTAAAACCAAGGAGGGTGGGATTTCAGAATCACAGAATGACTGAGTTAGAAGGGACCTCTGGAGGCCATCTGGTCCAACCCCCCTGCTCAAACAGGGCCACCTAGAGCCACCTGCCCAGGACTGTATTCAGATGGCTTTTGAGTATCTCCAGCAATGGACACTCCACAACCTCTCTGGACAGTCTTTGACAGTGCTGTCACCCTCACAGTAAAAATGTGTTTTCTGATGGCTAGAGGGAACCTCCTGTGTTTCTGTTTGAACCCATTACCTCTGGTCCTGTCACTGAGCAGATCCTGGCTCCATCTTTGCACTCTCCCTTCAGGTAGTTATGCACATTGATAAGATCCCCCTAAGCCACCCTTTCTCCAGGCTGAATAGCCCCAGCTCTCTCAACCTTCCCTTGTAGGAGAGATGTTCCAGTCCCTTAATCATCTTTGTGGCCCTTCATTGAGCTCTCCAGAATTCTCTGTCCCCTTCATCCCAGCAGTGGTCTCAGCACTCCAGGCATGGCCTCACCAGTGATGAGTAGAGGGGAAGGATCACCTGCCTTGACCTGCTAGCAACACTTCTAATGCAGCCCAGAATACCATTCTCTGCCTTTTGTGCAAGAGCACACTGCTGGCTCATGTTCAAATTTGGGTCCACAAGGACCCCAGGCCCTTTCCGAAGGAAAGGAAATTTCTAGGGAAAGGCAATTGTACTTGTACTGGAACAGGAGAGCCCTGAATTTCTACCCAAAGAGATGGCAGGTATGTAGCTGAGCTCTTTAAGCTATCTGAACAATTTAAGCAAAGAGTATTTTAAAATTGAGACACACAGGTGTTGCATTCACTATTTGCAGAAATGTGCTAAGAAGAGAGCACCTGAAATATGAAGAATAAAGCCCTCAAATATGAAAAGAAGTGTACATTTGGCTGGCATGCTAATACAGGAAATTCCATTTAAGCATAAAAAAAAGGGATTTTTACTGTAGGGGTGGTCCAAGACTGGAACTTTCTTCCAGAGAAGTTGTGGAGTCTCTGACTTTGTAGATATTCAAAACCTGATTGGATATAACCCTCAGCTTACCATCCTCTGAGCAGGGTGTTGGGCATGTAGTCCATGAAGATCATGTAGATCTTCAGAGGTGCTGTCTGTCCTCAGGTGTTCTGTTTTTTGAATGCGTGTAGAGAGAAAATTTCAAGGACATCTTCACAGAAACGAGTGCTCTAAAAGAACTGAATAATAGACTGACATTAAAAAAAACAAAGGGAACAAAGTCTTGTCAGACTGCTAGTTTATTTCAGTAAATTTGCCACAGCCTTTTAATAAAAAGAGTTGCTGTATCATGTATTTTGACTCCTGTAAGTACAGCTTGTTGCCTGTCTTTGGTTTACTCTCACCTGTTAAACTTGTAGAAGTTTAATAAACATGATACTTCATTCATGGCTTCACAGAACACAGCAATGTTGACTCATTCTTATACTCTGATGCACCATGTTACCTCTTTCAGTTTCTTTCTGTTAATCAGTTTTACTCTCCCAGTTCAGAGATGGCTGAAAAGGAGTCACATAAATATTTTTGCTTATGCTGATTTCATTATAGGTATACTTAGTACTTTGTACATGTCCTAATTCTACAAATATATATTTAAGGGAATTGAATGTTAAAAGAGGCCACCAAAATCTGCCTTGACTTTGGTTGAGGGCAAGTGTTGTCTTGTGAGCTTGATCCATCACTTTTGGAGACATACCATCAACACTTTCATTTGAAGATCTTTTCACTGTTCCAGTGACCACTGTAAGCAACCACGTAAAAAACATGAAAAATTCAAGTAATATATGAGTAAATACATTGTAAAGCTAAAATCCATTCCAACTTCTATACCTGTGAAGCTATTGGCTTTGAGAAGTGAGTGTTATCTCGTCCTCTCCCCCGTTTTAAATCCCAGACAATGCTAAAAAATATTTGCAATGGACACTGCAGTGATACTCTTGCCTAGCATGAGCTCATTTTTTTTTTTTTTTCAGTCAGGTTGGAGGATCTTTTGGGGCTTTGTGACTTGTGAGAGTGCTAAAGGATGCAATGGGTTTGAAGACAAATGGGCAAGCACAGGAGGGGCTGCTAATTTTTCTAAGTCATCACTCCCAGAAAATGGAGAGCACAAATCCTCAGTTTTAGAGAAGGTGTTGGGCCACAGCTGTAGATGGTTTTAAACTGTTACTACCTGAGGACTGAGTGCAAGAATAAATATCCTTTTCCCTTACTTCTCTGTAGAAGGGATTTTGTGTTGCTCTTTCATTCTTTGCAATAGCTTAGTCTAACAACGTTGCTGAGACAGTAAAGAGCAGGCATTTTGAAACTAATCCTTGCTTTGGGCTTCACTCCTCTGGTGTCTCTTTGGGGGGTTATTCCACATTGATTCTGAGTTTCCTTTTCGAAAATGGTTGATATTTGTACCTCTCATGGAGTGTTCTAGATTTACTGGTTGGCATGTGATAGTCTCAAGATGTGTAGCTGAGTGAAAAAATTATGACATTGAGGTATTTGCACAGAAAGGTCATAGTCATGCTATCAATGTGTTTTGATTTTGTTTTACATGTGGCTGTATGAGCCTAGTGTAATAGAGTATGGGTCTTAAAATACTGTAGTAAATAATTTAAAAATAATGTATACTATAAAATAAAGGCTCCTTGTTTGTTAACTTCTGTGGTGAACAGCTAAGCATAAGGCAGAGGCATGAGTTTCCTATTTTATTATTTTTACCGTGACCACTAATCAACCTCAGTTATACTTTAAGTATATAAGTTCATGTCCATGCAGTGGGTCTGATTTATCATGGCTTGCACAGCTCTGTATCTGTGCACAGTTAGTAAAAAAATTCTGCTGATTTTGTTTGATAGAGCTTTTAGATATATCCTACAAAAATGTAGCTGTGTAAGCAAGTTGCATGGCCGCAGATCTAGTAAAAGCTGGACATAACATTCATAGTGTTATTTGCAGATAAACCTGAACTATAACTTCCGTTGTTATTTTTGCCTAGGAACTGTGAGGATGTGTTATCAGCTAAAGACTGTGAAACGTTATACCAGTTTGTTTATACCACACACCGTCCGCTTGCAGTAGCAGCTGGGGAATTTCTTTACAAAAGGTATCTCTGCCTACTTCTTGCATATTCTCGTTTCAGAATAAGGTGGGTTTATTTCAGAGGGGCATTAAGCATTCATTTGTCTGTTGGAAGTGTGTACCATGAGGGTAGTAGATGTGTGTTTCTTCTGCTGAATCAGAAGAGGAATGCTGTCTGGGGGTAATTGCTTGTTCCCCTGCACAGCTCTGCCAGAAGAAGTGTGAGAAAAGCTGTGAGGCTAACACAGAATATGAAGCAACTGGCTGATCCACAGATGCCATGCAATGTTGAGAGTGTACCTTCCTTCTTTCTACTTTCTTTTCCTGTTGCTTTGCTACTTACAAGCTAATTCATCACTTGGCATCTGCTGGATTTCCATAGCTTTGGTGATTAATCACAAAAATGGCCTCCTCTTCTCCCTTTGGAAGTTGCCTTATACGTTGTAAAGGCTTTGAATAATGAGAGATGCAGCAGATTAAAAAGCCCTCCCAGTTTTCTGTCAGGTTAATGAAGTACAGGGTTTATCTTCCCCAGGAGTAACTCATATAAATGGGCTTCTCATAACAATGGTTGCATGAAGTGAATGGAGTTGGCATGCTAAAATGAGAAGAAATAAATATTCTGTCTCTGCAGCTAAGAGAAGTAATTTTGCCTTACAAAGAGGAATGAAAATAAAAATATTTTGGCAAGACTTTTGTGGGAAAAAATCAGAAATAATAATAATTTGTGTTTTCATGCATGCAGAATCTCCCCTTAGTTGTCTCTTCCTATTTGGCTGAATTGCTGACATTCTGGGTTTTGTGGAGCCAAGTCCAACAGAAAGATGAAGATAAATTTGTGTTTTGATGAGTCTTCTATCACATCTGCTACTTAGTCTTTTGTGTTGGTTCTGATATTCTATCATAAATCAGGAATTTTTCCCCTCAGAGCACTGCTGCTTTTTGTCATTGGAGTGGTTGCCCTTATAACTTTACTTTTTCTACCCAGCTTGCCAGTGCAATGTGGACCCTTTTACCCTGTAAACCTCATCCTGTTCTTGCTTATCCAGTTCTTCGCTCCAGCAGTTCTGCCAGTATAGAAGTGTTCATTCTAGTGTGCTCAAGATGTTAGGCTCTTTTCTCCTTTCCCTGGTCATATTGCTTCAAGTTTTAGTTTAAATGCTAATGTTTCCCCTCTCCTTCCTTGGTTTTCATGAAGTCTCCTCAATTTCTGCATTTTTAAGTTAGGTTAATTACTTAGCTGTCATAAATTATACCAGCAGAAACACTTTCTGAAAGTGTAAGCTTGTATTGACATTGAGTAGTGTAGTCCTGCTCTTAAATCCAAGCTATTTGGGCCTTACATTAATCTTCAGGGGTGGTCTTCCTGTACTTATGACTAGCATTTTTTGTAAGCAGTACAGTCACACCAATTTTGGATAAAGAGGGAAATGGAAATTGAAGTGTCATATTGTGCTTCATACTTCAGACAGAAGAGAAAGAACAGTTTTTCCACTTTATTTGTAAAGCCTATTTGATTTCTTCTTATAAATACAAAATACTGTGCTTTCTTTAAGAAGCTTCAGTTCCAAGATGTACCATGATATGGATAATGGTTGGGTAGTAATATCTCTGCTCTGTTGCTAATGTTGCAATTCAGCCTAGAGCAAGCCCTTTTTCAAGCATGAACGAATGCCTACCTCATTATATGTTCAGCTTTATGGAATCTGCATCTGTTGTCCAGAAAGCTGGCAGGGTACCTGTGAAATTGTCAGAAATAATCTCTGCATCCACAGGGAAAGCAGATCTCTTATAATTGAAACCAATCTAATCTCTTTTCCTTTCAACTGATAAAAGTCTAATGTGATTTTGAGTTATAAAGTAGACATTTAGAAGAAGTACAGTCTTTGGGATCTAGACAGAATTAGTGTTACATTGGCAAATGAGTATAAGGAGAATGTGGCAGAACTGAACTGACTTCCTTCTGTGTTGGCAGGTTGCTTAGTCATGAGGGAGATGAAGAAGTTCAGCCCAAAGGAGGAGGGAAGTTTGGGGCGAGTACTGACCAGCTGAAAAGATTAATACATTTTTTCCTGGACAGTAAGGTGAGGAGAACAGCCCCTGCAGTAAGCCTTTTAAATCCAGTGTTGAATGTTAAATCAGGTATTGGCTTCTTTTGAAATCTATTTCTGGCAGTGAGCTCTGAAATGTTTGGTGTTTGGGATGTTTTCACTCTAGGATGAGTTTTTAATGAAGACGTTTGTGTTCCATTGTATTAAAACTGGTTTACAGCTATGCTAATGGAGAGAATCAGTGCTTGAAGTAGCTTCTGAAAACAATCTGTTGGACTAGTGCCACTGAGTGAGGGTTTTTGATATGTGTCCGTGTTCTTCTGCAGGCAGATATGGATAGCTGTACCATCACTCTATGCTGAATGAGAACTTTGTAATTTTACTGAGAGTTTTATCAGCTTAAGTGCTGTACTTCATTATTTGGCTTTTGCTGTGGTGCAGACCTCTGTCTGGCCAAAGTGTCTTGGCGGTTTTGACTCTTTTGCAAAGAATTTCATAGATATTACTTAAAACATTGATTCGTTTCTAGTCCCAAGAGTTTTAGTTGTGATCAACAAGATAAAAGCAATACAAAGCTAGTTTTAAAGAGATTACACAGTAGTTACACAGTAAAGGTATCCTAAAAAGAGGAAAGAGATGCTTTTTTTCCTCTACTTTTCTGCTTTGTATCAGATTGAAGACATGGTGCTTAAATGTTGATTAGCCTCAAACTGAATATATTGGAATACTGCGTGTGAATATATGTGTGAATGACAAAGCTTTGTAATTGGAAAAAGGGAGAGGAACATAGGAAGCTCTATTTCTTTTAATTATATGTTTGCTTCTATAAGCTTGTGTTTTTAATCCCTAGCTACACAAACATGTTGCATACCTCATAGACAGCTTGTGGGACTGGGCAGGCAAATTCCTGAAGGACTGGGAGTGCATGACCACTCTTCTATTAAAAAATGCTGAAGAAGATGAAGAAGGTGGGTAAGCAAAGAGCTTAGTTTTGTCTGAATGAATCTCTTGATACCGTTTCTTTGAACTTCAGCTGGTTTAGGATCGTTCCATATTACAGTACCCTTTGATCCCAAATACTGGTCCCCAAGGGCCACAAAGCAGATGTAACTCTATGCATTGCCAATGTCATATTTGTATCAACATATATGCTTTATTTGGTATTCTGTATTTATGTATTGCTAGTTTAGAAAATTTGCAAGAATAATTGCATAATTAAACCATAATGCATATTTAACATTTTCTATGTCCAAAAGTTAAGGGTCTAAATTAACTGATTAAAGTGCAGTACCTTTTGGGTTATTGTTCATGCCTGAAAAGAAAATGTGTAATGTGTTGAGTACATTGACATCTAACACTACCAACCCAAACCATTCTATGATTCTGTGAGTAGTTGTGGTAGTAGAACTGGAGGTGGTTGTTGAAATCAAAGTTTGTAGACCCAGTGAGTTAAAGCATTTTGGTATTCAAAGAAGCAGGTTTGTCCTAAATGACTTAGTAGTCAGTAGGAGTAGGCTTTGTTAAAACTGCCTATGTTTTAGCCCAGCTGCCCTAAAATGATTAGCCATTATAGGAGTAATTGGTTCTGTGTTCAGTAAATGTAGAAAATAATTTTCTTCAAATTAAATCCAACCCTCTCTAGGTGTTTATTCGACAACACTGCATCTTTCTTTCTGTAGTGTCCCTCCACAGTTGCTCAGATAAATGAGCAGGCTTTATGTTAGCTGTTGCTGCATCTTCAATTTTCTTTTATGTGATTTACTTACAGAACTGAGTGATGCCTATCAAAGTGCCCTCATTGAAATTATCCTCGCAACAGTTAGAGAAGCAGCTGAAGGTCATCCTCCAGTGGGCAGAGGTACAGCCAAAAAAGTCAGTACATCTTAATCTTATTTATTGTCCTGTAATCACATTCTCTTTGCCTTGTGAGCTTTGCCAGACAGTGTGTTCCTTGTGGTAGGTATTTCTTAGGAAATAAAATGGCTTATTTTATGAAACCACACAGTGTCTTTTGACCTCTACATCTTACCAGTTGAAGGAGATAGGCATTAGAGGAATGACAGTGGAAGCATGTTACTGACAAATGGAGAGCATATTGTCTGTGGGATATAGCTGTTCAGCAATTTGCATCTAATTTATGGTTAACAAAAATAAAAATCATCTAGTTGTCTCCATGGAAAAGTATCTGTATCTTAGCTTGATACACTTTAGACAAAGGCATGTGAGTTAACCTTGGGTTACATATAAAATGCCACTCAAATCTAAGAGATTTTATAATTGAAACAAAATGCTTTATCTGCAGATTCTTTCAGTAAAAGAGAAGAAAATACAATTGGAAGATTGTACCAAAATCACTGAACACTTTATTATGGTGCTTCCTCAGCTCTTGGCAAAGGTAACTAACAGCTGCTATGTGAATGTATGTTAAATATTTCATTAAAATTCCTGCAGTGTACTCATATCCTGTTTTTTCTCTGCAGTATTCAACAGATGCACAAAAAGTGGCAAATCTTCTGCAGATTCCCCAGTATTATGATTTAGATGTTTACAGTACGGGACCTCTAGAGAAGGTGAATAAGAATTGGGGTAGTTGGTTCATGTGGAATGTACTAAATTTCTGTGACAATGCACAGAATTTAGTGGGACTTGGAACAAGTAGAAGACTGTTGAAATGTAAAGAAATCATCTCATACCTTGAGGAAAGTGGTCTTAGTAGGGACTGCCAAAGAAAAGCCTTAGTGCTTGTCAGCTTCGATATGCTGCGACTGGCCCCAGTGGGTAATGATTTGTGGTTTCATGTGGTAGGCCCAGCCCTAGGTTTTTCATTGCTGAGGGGAGAGAGGGTGGATAATGCCATGTGCCTGAGCTGGTGTCTCCCAGGAGTTCACAACAGAATAGGTTTCATTCTCCTTGAAGACTGACCCCCAGCTGTTGGGGAACGATAGTAACTGAAAGATAAGAATGGAGATAATGTATCTGCTGATGGGAAAGGGATGGTCAGAAATGGATAGATGAAATCCTTGAAATAACTTAATGTATTCTTAAGCAGGGATGTTTACAGGGAGGTAATGTTAGGCGAACACTCCTAGGTTAATTTCAGCACAAAATGTTAACTGGAGGAGAGTCAGCAGAATGGCAGAAGTTACCTCCTCTCACTGAGTGAAGATCTCAGTTGCTAACCTGATCTGAAACATTTTCTGTCTTCTGCTGCTGAGGGAGCCAACTTCCATGGTTTGGAGACACACCTCTCCTTTGGAAAGATATTTTTTATTCCCTACCTTTGTCTTTACTTTTATGTAGTGCCAAACGTGTACTGCTAAAGTAGAGCTTGAAGCAGTTGCTTCATTCTTTAGGAAGATCCAGAGACAATAATAACAAAAAAACTCAGACAAAAATGTTTGCACCCTTTAATCCTGCCCCTCTGCTTCTTAGACTGGCATTTATTTTAGGTTGGTTATGAACATATGTGGACCTAGTGAAGTGTATCTAAAACATAAGTGGATTTTTGTACAATTTACCTATAATACTCCTTTTATCACCTGCAGCATTTGGATGCTTTGCTGAGAGAGATGAAGGACATTGTGGCTAAGCACTCTGACATGTCTGTCCTTGAGGCTTCCTCCAGGACTTATTATGTCCTCTGCAGTGAAGAGATTGCCATCTATCGCCAGGTGGATCATGCCCGATCTCAACTGATAGATGAGTTGATAGGACAGCTCAACCAGCTACTAGATGGCTTCTGGCAAAAGGTGAGTGTGACTCATTGTGGAGATAAACAGCTTCCCTATGAAAAAATAAGACAAAAAATTTTAAGGGGAATATGGAGCTATTCTCTGCCTACTGCTTCTGCTTGAAGGGGAGCAGAGCTTCCCAAGATGAGTTGTGCCTCTGAAAAAACTGTTTACTTTTTAATGAAGCAGATTTATTTTGGCAGGAATAGAGTGGGGAAAGTAATAAACGAGGTAGTCCACACCAGCAACAGGGCATTTTATGGCTTCTGGCAGGTTTTCATGGGATACCAGCATTTTTTGTAAAATGAGTTGAGCCAAAAATCTCCTAACCACAAATTGGATTTATCTTGATGGTCTTAAATACATATCTATGCCAATGTGGAAGAATGTGTGTTTATGAGAAACAAGATAAGTGCTAGACCAGATATTCTGGGCTTAAACTCCACAGTTGCTCCATAGTTGTTCTGTTACCAGGCCAAATATACTGTGTGCAAGATCAGCTAATAAGTGCCATGGATCTATAGGTGATGAGACTGTTCCCAAGAAAAGATACAGTTTTGTACTACTACATATTTGACTATACACAAGATGTCTTTTGTGCTGTCACTTTGTCTGTAGAGATAGTTTTAGGGGGAAAAATAAGCAACACAGTGGTCTGTAATTGTATAAGCAGATTGTAAATCTGTGGGGTCTTTGAATAAGGACCTTCCCCTTGGAGGAGGACTGCAGAGTCTCCCTCAAACTTCTTCATTAGTTCTAAAAAGCAGAAACAGCTGGTGGTGATATGAATAGCTTGCTGGCTGAACTGAACAACAGAAGCCTGCAGCTGATCTGATCAACTGTGCCATCATGAACAGGTGTCGTGCCATGGTATGAGTGTTAACACTGACAGGTTTTTATTGGACACTGGGATATTGTAAAATGTGTTGAGCCAAAAAATCCCCTAACCTCAGATTAGGTTTATTTTGCTGGTCTTAAATAGATATCTATGTCAATGTGGGAGAATGTGTGCTTGTTAAGACACAAGAAAAGTGCTAGACCAGGGATTCTTCAACTCCTTTTTAGTGTCATCCATATCTAAATAAAGAGATTTCTCCTGGAACCCCTCCCTTCTAATTCCTGGTTGTATATACTGTCTCCCATAATCACATAGTATACTTGTGGAAACTACAGCAATTGCATCTATGGGAAAGTATTTAATATATTTTTAGCTATCTTTGAATGTGATCTGGCAGCTGGAAGCAAGGAGAGTCAGCCCCAAGTGAGCAGTTAGCCCCCCAGAGATCCTTAACAACTGTGTGAGGGACCACGAATGGCCTGTGAGTCTGAGGGTTAGCACTTCTGTGTCAGCCTAACTGCTAGTTTTATCTCTGTGTTAGTAACGCTGTAGGCTAGGGAAGCTGCCATGGGTTTATTAATGTCAGGAATGTTTCCTTATACAGCATTTCCATGCGGTCAAAGTGTTGCTTTCTTTTTACTGTAGAGGAAGACATGAGTAGCATTGTTAAAGGTGAAGGGATTGGGGAGGGCTGGAGGAGAGTAATTCAAACTTGTGGATTGGTTGGGAAGAGAACATAGCAATTGCCTTGCCCCACACTGGCTAATTCCTTTCTGTTTCCCAAACTTTCATAATTTAGGAAGAAGGATTTTGTATGGATGCAGGAGAAATTTCCCGGATGCACTCTGTTTTGAGAAGAGTAGCAGCTTTTCATAAGTGAGATACTTATTTACACAATTTACTTTCCCATATACTGAAGTATCCACCTAACAGGTGCAAAGTGAGAATTGCTCTTGTTTGTTGGGTTTAATATGATTTTTCCCAAAAGAATGAAAATGATTCTATGAGAAGTGCTGCAAGTTTTAGTTTCTTCTTAATGGAACTGTACTCTTAGGTATGGAATTGTTTTGAATTCATTATTGAGGTTAGAGCATTAGCCCTAATGTGGCTTGAGAAGTCTGTGTTAGAGTTGGGATCTCAGACTGGGCACCAGAGATTCTCTCTGTGGTGCCTCTCTCCTAGCTGGATGCTTTTGCACTGCCTTACGGTCAACACTGATCTGGAGAGGGTATAGTGAACCAAGTCTTTTCCGCCTTCCCTGGCAGATGTTATCTGCTTTGTTTGATTTAATTTATTTGATCTTCTTTTGTTAAAAGATGGATTTCTCAAAAGCTTGGTTCTGTAGGGATTGTTCACCAAGTAAATTATCATGCAAGATAGAGGGTGGAGAATTTGGCTGCCTTCTTTGTCTTTTACCTACCCTGCGTGCTAGGGATGCTCTGTTTTTGCAAAGAGAAGTCTAACGTTGATCTGTGAACACTCAAGAGTATTAGATACAGCCTTTTAAAATGGGGTGGGGAAATTGTTCTTTAGACCCTTTTGGGCACCTAGAGACTGTGGGTAGAGTACAGGAAAAGGAGCAGAGCTTAAGCTTGGTATTCCTCTCTTCATGACACTGCAGTTTTGTGGTAGGAATGCAGACTGTAAGGCTATGGTTTAAAGCTTGCAGTGTTAGATTGTGAAAACAGTTTAATTCCCCCCTTTAGAATTATTAATTAGTTGTTTAACATGATCGCTATACATCAGATAAAGGCAAAAATAGGATACATTTTACCTGTTTGGTCAGGTGAGATTTTATTTCTTGCTTAGTGTATCATTATAATTTCTTTTTCATTTGCAGTGCACACGATCTCACCAAGTGGAATCTGTATGACAAGATTTTAAGGTTGCTTGTGTTTGAAATGGAGCATGGGAGTTTGCCTGTTCTGGTCAGTTGTTAATGTTTAACACTGAAGGAGCTTTTTCTTGTTGACAGCAGGAAAATTAGGAAATACTAAATAATCTTATATGTAAATGTCATATGGAGCAGAAAGATACTGTTTCTATTTCTCTATCTGAGGAAATGAGGCTGTCTTTGGTATAACATTATTTGAATTGGTAAATTCATGCCATAGGTTCATTTATTTTGGAGTTTATCCAAAACTGTGGTAATCATCTGACATCTGTATCGATCCTTTGCCACAGTCAATACTTCCCATGATTGTACAGTCTTGCTGTCAGTACACATGAAATTGTAGATTGCATGTAAGCAGAAACAGGAATACTTTGGACCTGTTGCTTGAATATTGACTCTTGGTGAAAATGGTTTGTAATTGCCAGCTGTTTCAACCACAGCCTTTTGGTTGTCTGATTGCCTCAATTCAAATATTGGCTGTGCCAAGATGGAGGTATATATCCTAAGATTACAAGGTGAAGTACTCCAGCAGACATGACTGTTAATCAGCACTTGTCTTGAGGCGACAACTTGAAGTTATTTGGGAAGGGGTAAAATACAGTTGAGTAAAGAGAGCCTGCAGCAAGTAGGTAGAGGTGGACTCCTTTAGATGGGGCATTGGAGCACCAAAGTTTGGCTTCTGCTCTGAACTGCCCTCTGAAGAAGTCAACCTTTCATCAAAGACTGCAGAGAAATCCTGAGAAGCTAAGCTAAAGTTAGCTTCTGTGAACACTCTTTTTAGTACATGGTTAATTTCCACTGAACTCATCAAGATGTCAGAGTTCTGCAGAAGCAGCACCTTAGTAATGCAGGTTCTCAGGAAGCAATGTTTGCTTGTTTGTAAACTCATTAAGTTTATTTTCAGTGTCTAAATACTTTACAGTGCAAAAACAGTCGTGTGTGCAGAACGTCAGGCTTGAATGCTTTTTGCTTCCTAAACTTTTTGCTCTTGAGTTTCATTTGCAAAGGTTCATGTAAATAAAGTACATGTGTTTTTATTTGCAGATTATCATGCCAGCTCTCCAGTGCACATATTTTTCTCTCCTGTGGCAACTAGCTGCAGTTTCAGAAAATTCTCCCAAGGTTGGTTGCTCCATTTAGTTTTGAATGCCAGAGTTGTGTTTCTGTAAGTTTAAGTTTCTTTTTTGTTCTTAGATGGCCAGAAAAAAACTAATGCCAAGCTTTCTAAGAGTTAATTTGTGTGTTTTCTTGAAGAAACTGAGTTGAACTGAGGCGTTTTCTCTCTCTCTTGCCCTCCTTTTTTAAAAAGTGTTTATGCTTTTTCAGGCTGCAGGAGAATAAGTGAACAGTGGATCACCTCTATTTTTACTGCAAAACATGTGCATTGAATTCCTGAGGCTTGATGGAGATAAGGAGCTTGTTCCACTGCCAAATAGTTTGTTGTTTTCTTGTTTTAAGCGACAAAGAGTATTCAGTGAATCCTCCAGGAAATCTGTTGCTTTGTTTTGTTCTTATTTCCTTGTTTTATTTGGATATTTCTGGCAGAAAGATTGAGGAAAGAGGCAGTTTTCTCATCAACTCTTTACTTTCCTAATTGGTTTTCAAAAGTGCAAGTTCTGGCAGGTATTTTAGAAGACAGTCTGGTTAAGACACCACAGAGCGCAAAACTCCTTTATGCTTCAGTTCACATGTGAATGTGTACCTGTGCTGCTTCTCTTCATGGTAATTTCTGTCTATACTGACTGCTGCTGCTTCTGTCATTCTGTCCCCTTCCCCTGGTGCTCGCTCCTATGTGTGTGTGCAGAACAGGATGCTGACATGGACATTCATTAGCTGGGAGGTTGCCTGTTTGGTGACTGATCCACTATCTATTCCTGTCTCATTCCATTCCTCTGTGGATGTCCGCATCTCTGACTGTGCTAATATGTTCTGCCTTTCACTCCAGACATGGTTAGCTTAACTGATAATGGGGCAGCATATTTTTTAATTTGACCTTTCATAGGGGAGCAGATTGTGATTGGAAGCACAATGTTATGGCCCACTCTGCAAGGCCAAATCTGGATGTCGGCAGAGAGAGAAATTCTAAGGGCAAAAAAGAGCGTTTCCTGGTCCAGCAGTTCTAGGACAGTTTCTTCCTCCCCCTCTACCCCCAAGAATGTTAAGGCAGTGGTTTACCTCCCCCTCTGCTTCTTTGCAGCGTGCCCTGGGATGGATCCCCTTTCTTGTAAATGTACAGTTGCATAGCACAAAATCCAGCCCTCCTGTAACGGCATTCCTTTTCTATTCACTGCTCAAAGCTCAGTGCAGTGCAACAGCTGGGACCTGATGAAGAATTAGAGTCTTTTCTATGGCTGTGGGCAAATCAAGTATTCTGTCTTGCTGGATTCATCTTAACAAATAGAAGAGTCTAAGTTTTTGAGTGCCAAAGGTAGCAGTGTGGTTAAACTACATTCCCTCTATAGTCAATAGAAGGAGGGAGAAGAGCAACTTCAGAAGGCAATACATGTTGCGAATTAGGTGGGATGGACCAGAGTTTTCATTACTCCCATCTCTGAAGTGAAAATCATCCTTAGTGCATCATAAGGATAAACTGAAGTGAGGAAGGGAATAAGGGAACACATGCCATTAAACTTCCCATTATACAGATGGAGCAACAGAGTGTGACTTACTGAATACCACTAGCCTCAGCAAGTGTGACAGGTGCACATGTCCTACTAGTATTTGTCACATTTCTGCACCAGGGTTGAGGGGAAATGATGTATTTTTTATGGATTGACCTTTCTACCCCAGATATTGTGCCTGAAAACAAGCCATGGTTTAAAAGTTGTTCACAGCTAGTAAGATGTTGCTACTGGGAGATGCCAGCGTTTTTCATAATGTCATCAGCTGTGCTGTCTTAAATGAATAGTAACTGTGGAAGAAAGGTGGAACTGTTGCTTGTTCTATAATTCTCTAATGAATCATAGTCCATAACGTATTTTTCCTGTCACTTTTCCTAAATATGTTTTTAGGAGACTCTTTTTGCACTAGGAAGGGAGCTGAGACATTTCAGTCAGATTTGCATGCACTTCCTCCACCATAAGGATAAAGATGTAAAAGAAAAGGTTTGTGTTTCTTTATCACTTAACTGGTGTTCATGCTTAGTCCTCCTTTTAAATGTCTGCCTTTCTTTTCATACTAGTATTTCCTTCTACTGGTTTTTGGTATTTTTTTTTTTAGTCTCTTAGCAGAAAAATAACTCTAAGAACACCAATATTTGACTTTAATTTTCCTTTAAAATAAATAGTTATGTTAGTTGAAATGCTACAAAATTCAGTGCTTTAATCAAGCACAGATACGTGTCTGCACGGTCCATCTGCAGAATCAATGAAAGTCTCAATTCATGAACCTGAATTTGCTGGTTGATAATCATTGTGTTTTCTGATTAGACTGAGCAGTGTACTGTGTACTGGATGCTATCATTGCTTTAGTTATGCCTTGCTATGAATATTCCTTAAAAACATGGGAGAAATTGTCCAGTAATTCATGTGTCAAAAGGGAGATATTCTAGCATAACAGAGCTCTTCTTTCCGTGGAAGTTTGACAGCCTTTAGGTGGTGTTCATGTATGATAACTATATATGCTGTATCCTAAAGTACAAATTCTAGAAAGGCTTTGCTGTAGCATTTTACCACATGCTAGGGCAAACAGAAATCTTTAGCTTACAAGGAAGTGGGATAGAAACCAGTTTGTTAATGCTGGTGTTTGATGGAGATGGAAAGTGGAGTTGGCATGAAAAGTGGTCTCTAAAAACTTCTTTGGCTTTGTTTGCTTGGTACAGGCCTTTCTGATACTCTGTGACTGGTTGCTGATTTTGAGTCATCAGGATGCAAATAATAGCGAAGAAACAGTTGGACTTCTAGATTCAATTCCTAGCACATCACTTCAGGAAAAACTGCTTTTATTTATTCAGGAACATGTTTTCATGGGGGAAGAAGAGGAAAGCAAAGGTTAGACATCTTCATCACCTGAGAAACAGTCTACCACTTCTGATGTCATTTGTCATCTGCACTGAATGTATCAGAAAAATGGGCTGGTCTTTGGGGTTTTTTTGAGGGGAGAAGGGGCTTGGGTTGTTTGTTTTTTTTTTGACTGGGTCCCTTTATGAAGAAAGTGCTGATCTGTGATACACTGATCTGTACCCACTGGATCTTGTGGATCAACTACAAGAAACATCTGCAAATTTACTTACATTTGCAGCAGGAAAGAGTGTATCTTATCTCTCCTCCTGCAAGAAGCTCTCCCCAAGCACCTTTGTAGCTGTTTTGGAAGACTATTAGGAGTATTTGTTTTCCACAAGTTTTCCATCTAGTAATTAACCCATGTTCTGGAGAGTTAATGATAGGAAATTACTTTTTTCTCTCACTCTTTTTGATAACCACTTGGAGAGTTTCATTTGAACTCTTACCTTTTTAACGGTACATGTCAGCTTTTGTAGAGTTTCTGATGAGTTATGTGCTGGTTTTCTAGCATCTGTGTTATTTGAGGGGAAAAAAAAATGTGGTTGCAATTTGTTTGGTCTCTTCCATTCAGCATGTTTCTGCGCTCTGGTTCCATTCTGTGAACATGTTGTGCAAGGAGATTCTGACTAGTAGAAATGTAAAAACCCCATGAAGATGAGAGTAGAGAGAAGACTGTGGAAATAACTTGCTTTCACTGTCATCAGCTTCAAGCTTTGAAATGGAAATAAACCTGTATTTTTCTGATACACTCAGGAATGAGCACTAGCATCTTTTGCTTACTGTGTTGACTGAATAGCAGAGTCTGTGCTATATGGATGAAAGTTTGTCATTAAAATTGAGATCTTGAATAAAGTAGTAGAACAAAGCTTCAATGCTTTTGTTTCCCTAGATGTGACAGAAGAGGAGGAAAGAAAGGATGAAAGTTGCAAACTTGACAACTTGCACAAAAAGCGGAGTCTTCTGTCAGCGTATTGCAAGTTAATAGTATACAATGTGGTAGAGATGACTGCAGCTGCTGAGATCTACAAGTATTATGTGAAGGTAATGTTTTAGATGAGGTTGCTTTGCTTATCAGTGCATTTTAGTTTTTCAGAGTGATTCCAGTGTTTGTGAAAGATGTGGGGTTAATAGTCTTATGGCTCAGAGTCCTTGCATGATCACAAAAGGGCTATAAAATCAAGGAAGTGCATGACAAATCTTCCCTCTTTGCTCTGCAAAGGTACTTCACTGCAGGCAAAGTCACTGAAAATTGAGTAGGGGGTATGTTGGCTGCACATCTGCTCCTCAGCTTCTCCAGAGAGGTCACTGCAGAGAAGCAGTTTATGGCTAGGAGAGTATTTTAACTATAGTTTCCCATACTGAAGCAGTCAACTTTGTACAGCTCACCCAGTCCATACACAGATGGCCTAGATTTCACATGAATGCTGGTGTTCAAACAACTGGTAGAGCTTCAGCCACTCTGAAGTGGGTTTCAGGAGGACTGAGAAGAGCACAGATGGGCAGTTTCTTTGAGCCAGCTAACAGGACTTTTGAAATCCCTGAATATGGATCTTGTTTTTCACTGGGCCCAGGGGAAGCACTGGTTATATACAGAAAATCCTCTATTTCTCTCCTGAGGAGGCTTTTTCTTTTGTTGTAATAAATACTTAAGAATTTCAGTGTAACTTTAATCCTCACATTCTCTTAAAGGAGCACGGCATTGCTTTACATATGAAGTAATAGAAAAAGTCCAGTTTTCATCTTTTAGCTTGGGTGTTCTGATATTGGAAGTGTTTCGTGAACTTGTGTCAGATGAAAGCAGTTGTGCTTGTGTACTCCCAGTGCTAACAAAGGGGAATGATAATTTCATTTGTTTTGTTGCTATTAATAGACCTACAATGATTTTGGAGACATAATTAAAGAAACTTTAAGCAAGACGAGACACAGTAACAAAATTCAGAGTACCAAGACACTGATTATCTGTCTGCAGCAGGTAAGGTTAAGATTAAAGCAATAGGCTAGGGGCTCTTAATGACAGCTTTACTCATATTGGAGTGTTTTACTTTGCTGTAATTATTCAAAATTCAAATACATGAAAAAAGAAAACCCAGACTAGTGGAAGAAATAGTTTTCCTTGCCTGTACTTTCTATGTGTATGTTGATTCTTTGCCTCAAAACTCCTTACAAATCATTACATCTGCTATAAAATATAATTTTGTGCATGATTTTTTTTGGTCTTGCTGTTAACCTTCAAATGCATAGTGTGTAAATGTGTAAGTATGAAGTGTTTCTTGGGATACGGTAGGCGTCTCTTAAGCTTAACAAAGGATATTTTACAGTATACAGTAAAATGAAGTATAGTCTGTATTTTACAGACTACCTCAATTCCTACTCGGTTTAAGGAACCAGAAATGTGTCTGTGGCTGGCAAGCTCTAACCCCCCATATCTGCAGTACTTTTTTCTGGAAGAAAATGGGTTGCGGCCCTTCTGAAGGGTCTCAGTTGCTGGGGCTTGCAGCTGCTGACTGATGAGGCCAGTTAGCTATTTTAGCAGCTGCTTTTGCCAGCTCTGCCCATGACCAGAGCTACTTCTAGCCTGAAGTCGTGCTGTAAGCCACAGAGCAGGCTCCACAGAGCAGGCTCCTCGCAGGGGGGATTGACACATGAGCTTTGCTTATTTCACACACATTGCCAGGGGCTTAGATCTGTGAACTAGCCCCTGAAATCTGAGCTTAGGTGAGGCTAAGCAGCATTTGGCTACATATGTTCTGCTGACATAGTCAGGACTTTGTGTTTAGGTATCACATAGACAACAGGCCCTTTTTGGCCATTGCTTGACCTTGAAAGTTAACAGGTTGAAGAGAACAAGCTACCTCCCTATGTTCTGTTACTAAGAAAACCCCAAAACATAGTTAATTGGGCTCAAAACGTGCTTTTGACCCACTCTCACTCTAAAGAAATTGGACTATGCTGCTGCCAAACTTGATGCTTTATATTTGCATTCTGATATTACAAAAGCTTCTCGGGCAAATTAGGCCTCTGGGGCTTGATTCAGAAGTCTCAGAAGGAGATGAGGTCAGTGGAGCCACCATCTTCAGGAACTGGTTCTCTGTTTACGCACACCAGTTTTTATGTTTCTTTTTTGATTTATGCCTGCTAGCACAACAGTGTCATTTGTGTCAGTACCTTCTTGTTGTGCCAGTCACGTACTTCTGAAGTATGACTTACCTGCTCTTCCATAAGGCATCTGTCTGTGGAATCCAGCTGTTGCTTGCTGTGTATGCTTCTGTCCTTCTGGTGCTTTGTTTACCTGTAGGATTATGTATGGTTGCTTATCTGAGACTTCTTTTGCAGCTGTTTCAGGCACATGCAGAAAGCCATGACAGCAGTGGTGGTTTGGACTTCTTCTCTGCTTCCTTCACAAACATGAAAGAGCTTGCTCGTCGCTTTTCACTAACGTTTGGCTGGGACCAAGTGAAATCTAGAGAATCTGTAGCCATGATACACAAGTATGTGCCATGTAACATCACTTTGTCCATTGTCATTGCTTTGTTCATTGTCTGTTTGTCTGTTTTATTACTCTGTTTTTCTTTTTCCTTTTTTTTTTTTTTTTTTTTTTCTAATAGAAGTCAAAATTATTAGAGAATTCAGAAGTAAAAATCTGTTATGCTGAAAAGGCCATGTTGTGAAATACGTTATAAACACCCTGTTAGAGCACTGCCTGCTAATTAAGGGAGAGAGCTCCCGGGAAACAGCAAGTCTGTAACAGAGCTCAGCCCCCTTTGATCCTCNTTTTTTTTTCTATTCCAATAGGGAAGGGATTGAATTTGCTTTTCAAGGAGCTAATGGAGTACATGGAAAATGCTTGCCTCCTAACTTGAGCTTTCTGTTAATCATCAGTGAATTTTCCAACAAGCTGCTAAAGCCAGACAAAAGACTAGTGTAAGTTAAGTTCTTGTACATTGTCATACACAGTTTGCTTTGTGTATCCCTGTACATGGGACACTTGACCTTCAGTGTTGCAGAACTTGCTCGAGGGCTTCTCAGAGAACCTTTGAAATCAATCTGCCCTGAGGCTGTTAGCTTGAAGACACTTGTTGGGTTTTGCAGTAGGAGTTATTTCAGATTGTACATGCAGTATGCATTCTAGTTGATTTCTAGACATAGTTGTGGCCATGTATGGCAATTCTTCTATAGGAAAGACAATGTTAATTTGGTGGAAGAGATCTGCAGCTTGACTGGCTAGTGGAGTGGCAGAACTGCTTTACTGAACAGAAATGTAAAGCAGAAAAGATGGAGGAAGAGAGTGCCCAGATCATTATTTTGTGATGACATAATTCCACAGCTTCCAAGCTCAATTATGTGAGTTCCACGGAATGTATTTGGAATAGAAATACACATGACAGTATTTGTAAGGTGGACATTTAAGTTCAAGAATTTACTATTTATGGGGGAATATGCCCTGATCTATTTGGATGTATGTTATACAGTGGTTTAAATATTTATATTTAATAATATAAGAATGCTACCCTTATTTTGGCATCATGGGGAATTATGCATCTGCATGGAGAAATGTATTATTTTGTCTCTTATTCTCTTCTTCACCTGCCTCAACTTAAGTTATTTTTGAGATGGAAGTAATGTTCTCCTTTCAGTTTGTCCTTTGTCATTACTTCCCAAGTCAGTGCTGCTTCTGTTGGATCTGGATCTCTGCACTTCAGTCTGCTATTTACGGGCACTATAAAAAACTATTGCAAAATATGTAACAGGTATTTCCATTTTCCTGAGAGCATATTTGAAGACACGGGAATGTACGATGAAGCATGAAGATGCATCTGGCTGTTTGAATTTCTGAGCAAATCACCCCAGTACCTGACACGAAAAATTCCACTTTGGAGAAGAAGTCAGCAGAAATGGAAAAAACCCCCCAATGTGCCATCATGTCTTGCTGAGCAATGTGTAACTTGTTTGCTCCTGTGTTGCTTTGTCTTAAATTGGAGGATGACTTCCATGAGTATCATCAAGCAGTTTTTATATAATGAGGGTCAAGAGTGGTAAAATGTCTACTTTCCTGTTACTTTACATGACAAACACAATTTGTTAACAATTGCCAGCTACCCAGACAGTGTATTTTGAAAAAATAATTCAAACCCAAAATGCAGAATACAGAAGAAAAGTATTTGACATATCCTGATTGCAATTCCTGGCAAATCTGATATGGATAATCTATGGCTAGTGATAATTTCCATTTATATTCTTGCATTCCTCTCAAAGAGGATATTTGAGGTCTGTGACTAGAATTGGCTCTCACAGAACCTTAGAATCACAGAATGGTTTGGGTTGGAAAGCACCTTAAAGCTCATCCAATTCCAACCTCCATGCCATGGGCAGGGACACCTTCCATGAGACCAGGTTGCTCAAAGCCCCATCCAGCCTGGCCTTGAACACTGTCAGAGATGGGGCAGCCACAGCTTCTCTGGGCAACCTGTGCCAGTGCCTCACCATCCTCACAGGGAAGAGCTTCCCAGTGTCTAATCTGAATCTCCCCTCTTTTGATATAAAGCCATTTCCCCTTGTTCTGTCCCTAAGCACCTTTGTGAAAAGTCCTTCTCTGGAATGGGTTGGCCAGGGAGGTTGTGAGTGCTCCATCCCTGGCAGTGTTCAAGGCCAGATTGGATGAAGCATTGGGTGACATGGTTTAGTGTGAGGTGTCCCTGCTTAAGGCAGGGGGGTTGGAACTAGATGATCTTAAGGTCCCTTCCAACCCTAACTATTCTATGATTCTATGATTTCTTGTAGGCCCCCTTTAGGTACTGGAAGGCTGCAATAACGTGTCCCCAGAGGCTTCTCTTCTTGAACAACCCCAACTTTCTCAGCCTGTTCTCATGGGGGAGGTGCTCCAGGCCCTGTTTTGTACAGTTTCTGTGCAACTCTGTCCATGTTGTCTGCATTTTAAAGAGCTGTTATAATCTGTGTGGCGACACTTGAGCAATAAGTAGATTTCTGTTAATCCATCCTTGAATAACTTCGTCATTTCATTTACCTCCAAGGAGTAACTTTTAATTAAACAAGAGGAAAATATTTTGTCATTGAAGTAGGCAGATTTAAAGCTAAACCCCAATAATTTTTTCCTAGGGCTATATTTAACTTCTTCACCAGAGGATATATTCCAGAAGTATATTCCTGAATGTATTATTAGATACATTCAGGTAGGTTTATTCATTGAAAACCTTTTTAGGAAATACAGAACCTAGCAAGGAATGCACTTTGGCTTCAGTTCTTAACGCTTTGGACCTCCCCCCTGCTGCTGAGAACAAATGGGAAACAATAAAATTCACAAGGGGGGAAATTGCAATTCTATCCACAAGTACATTCAGACTAAGTTTCTAGAGTAACAGTTTCTATTCTGGGAGTCCTAAAATGCCTTGCAGGGGCTGGAGATTGTATTTCCTCTAAGAAATATTTAGGTTTAGCTCCATCATAAATTACTGGATGGAATGTTTTAGGTCAACATGAACTTTTAGAAATAAACATCTGGTTATTTTCATTTTTATTATTAATCATAGGATTGATGTCCAGGTCTGTATGTTAACATATGTGAATGTACCTGTAACAGATGAGATGCAGAATACGGGCATTTGTTAGAAAGGAGTATATTTCAACACCATCAAAGTATATGGATATTAACCTCCTCCCCTGTAATTGCCCAGGCTGTAGCAGTAAAATATCGGACTTGTCAATTGCTCTGTGCCACAAAATGCACACAAGAAATGAATTATTGAATAACAAGCAGCATGAGAGGCCTGATTCCTGAATCAGTAGGAGTCTTTCCATTGACATTGATAGCAGTTGGATTAGACCCTAAAAATGTAATTACAATATGTGCTTGTTTGAAATCAACAAATTCCATTACCAGGGTTGCTTGATCCCTGGGCCCCCCAGAGTCCAGGGCTCTAATTGTTTCAGAGTCGGTGCTTACCCTAACCTCCTCCCAGCACCAGTTTTCTTGTTTTGCAAAGCAAATGAAATGTCTGATATTTTCCAGGCCACACTCCTAATCAAAGAAACAATAATATGCTCCACAGGCTGGCGTTAAAACTATTGCTTCTGGTATCTGCGAAGGTGGGGTCCATTTTGACAACACTGGGCTTGATTTTAAAGTGATGAGCTGTAGCTGAAATGTAGTGAATATCCAGTTTCTAATCCTGAGTCAGACTTTGGTTTTCTTATTATGAAGTAGGAATGGGTCAGGAGTGTCCTGGGTTTTGAGAAGAACGCTTGAAGGAGACCCCTCTGCTGCAGAAGAGGTGATGGCTTCATCTGGAGTTCAGGGGGGCTGAATGTCAAGCCTCCAGATTGGATCAGGCAGAACAGGGATTTGGAACACTGTTTCCCACACCCTGTGTGTTGTAACTGTAGAGCAATTAGCTGCATCTTGCAGACACTTGGCATTTTATTCGGAACCTGAGAGAATTGGATTGAATTTGAGATGACATTAGTTTTGACAAAACAGGCACTCATGGCATAAATCCCCCATTTCCCAACGCGCTATCCTGTTGAAACGCAAGGAGCATCTCTCATCTGGGATCTCTTTTGCATTGCAGTCAGTGATGCAGAAAAGGGCCACCAGGACAAGGAGAGCACCCTTGCAGAGTTCTGCTCTGTTCAAACTGCTCTTGGCAGCAGCAACTGACCGTGACTTTTCCTGCACAGGCAGTTCATTCTAGTGACTGATGTAATTCCGTGATTCCTGTGGATCTAGTATTGTTTCTAATGCTTGCATTCAAGCACCCTTTTAGCTTTGAAGGCATTTGCATTTTAAATATTCAGGTATTTCAGAGATGTCAGATATTTCTGAGAAAAGGGATGCCCTTTCTTCTTCTCTGACAGTTCTGTCTGCACCATTGGAGAACAGAGGGAAAATGCCTTTCTAGCAATTACTTCCTAAATATTGAGGGGAAAGGTACTGAGTTTTCTTATGCTTGTTTTTTGTCTCCTCCAGGTATGCTTACTTACAGAGGTATGTAGCGGAACCACTGCCTTGCAGAGGAGACGAATGGCAGCCATTGATTTGGTACAGGAACTCATTATTGGCAAATGAAGATGAGGAGAGCTCTGTGCTTGGCAGTTCAGGAGAGTGGTCCCCTGTGGGCACATCTAAGACATCTTCTTTTAAAAGGAAATTGTCTAATGGTATGAAAGCTTCCCTGTTCTGGACCAGCTGTATTTGCACTGTCCCAGCTAAAATGCACTTCATGCTTTGCATTAGCAGTGCCACAGTGTGCTGGAAGTTGTGGACTTTACAGTTTGAACTGTGGCTTTTGCCTCCAGCTGTGTTGCTGTTAAAGGTCTCATCATCACACAAAAGCAGTAAGGTTGGTCTGGAGATTTTGAGTGAGCCAAATTCAGGTAATCATAGAATCACAGAATGGTTTGGGTTAGAAGGGACCTTAAAGACCATCTAGTTCCAAACCCCTACCACTAAACCAAAGCCCCATCCAACCTGGCCTTGAACACTTCCTTTGATGGGGCAGCCACAACTTCTCTGGGCAACCTGTTCTGGATGAATAATCTGTACTGAGCTCTGGCATTTGGCTGTGCTGTTAAGACTTGGTTCATTGCTTTTAATTGTTAAGGGCATTGTTGCTTTAGGCCCTTTAGACAATTGAGACAGGAGAGGTATTTGTAGAAGTTGATTCAGAACATTAGCCCCGATGATCTGAGCCAAATCATAGAATCATAGAACAGTTAGGATTGGAAAGGACCTTAAGATCATCTAGTTCCAACCCAATTATCTGCTAGGGTTCTTGAATTTCTAGGGAACCTGTAAAATTGTACTCCTAACTTACAGAGTCACAGGTGGGCTGCATCCAGGCTTTTGCAGCTCTCATGGACTTCTAATCCATAATGAGGTATTCACTGTATGGTTATGAAGGGACTTGTTTAAATGTAGCAAAGCCATTACGGAAGCAGTTGCCAGTAAAAAATGCAAAGTGCTGTGGACACATGCAGTTGTGTGTGGAGGGTGGGCAATTTTCCCAGAGCATCCTTTAGTTTCTTTCTCGTCCTTTCTCAGAAATGCTCTTTTCAATGACTTGCCTTCATCAGGCTTGTTCCTTTGTGTACCAAAGGCCCTCTTTTCTGGAGGGTTATACAGACTCAACTGTACTGATAGCACTTATGGACTGGGGCCAAGATCATACCTCTAGATTGCAAAAATGACCAGTGGGCAAAATATATGGATTATCTTGTTTGTAGCTTTTAGCTGGCTCCTTTAGAAGCAAATGCTTTGCTCCAGGTCTCCCTTTGAGCGTGGCACCATTGCTTTACTGCTGTGGGGAACATGTTGGAAAGGTCCATCTTGAGCCCTCTAAGGGGAGGCTGAAGCATGAGTCTCTTCACTGTCTGTTACAGGGTCTTTGCCTGAAACCAGCCTGACTGAGGCCACAAGGAAAGCTCCAGAACCACAGTGTGCTTCCCAGCTTGCCTCTTCAGCAGGCAAGAGCAGGAAGAGATTGAAATCTCAAGAGATGCACTTGCAGAAACATGGGCCATTCCTTTCTCCAGGAGTACTTCGTGGAAGATCCTGGTGAGAGTGTTATGTCTTACAAGCACTTTCACTTGTACCGACACTTGGGGTCTCTCTGTCCACCTCTGCTTCTGCTCTTTGTAATGCTTCCAGGGTGTGTGCCTCTCCTGCCCCACAGACAGGTTGGGGTTTTTGTTTCCTCAGGCCAGTACTGACATTTGCTGCTTTAGCCCGATTGTCCCCCAGGGCTTCCGAACCTTTCCGGACAATACTGAGTGTGAAGGAAAAAAGGCAAGGAAGGAGGAAGGCTCCCTGTCCCATTCTCTGCCTCTGGCCCTAATTAGAGGCCTGTGGTGTTGGTTACCCCCTGGCTGTTTGCTGCAGCTGCACAATGAGTGTTTTCTGCATCTCTGGAAATGAAAGAGGATTTTTGTCTCTGCAGATCTGCTGGCAACCACTATGTAACTGGTGGCTTTCTTCTAGAGGTGCATGTCTGCACGCAGTTAAAACCCCACAGAACTTGGGTGAAAGAGAGGTATTGCAGGAGTAGGGAGTCTGGAGTCTACTTTTGAACTCTGTGAAGTACTCAGAGTGCGCAGTTGGGGTATTTTTCTTCAATACTGTTCACTTGTTGAGGTGTTAGGTGTCATTTCCCATATTAGGTTCCAAGACAAAATACAAATCCCAGAAAGACACATGCTTTTCCAGTTTTTGGGACACTTGTTGAATGGACCTCGTGAACACAAGTAAAATAGAACAAAAACATATTAAATGTTTTGTTTCTGAGCTGCTTTAGTGGCAGTTCCTCAGAGCATGACCTCTTTCATACTTGGGGAATACTGGGCCAGAAACTTTGGTCTACCTTAACATGAATGTCTCAGCAGCAGATCTTTGTATGTGAGCTACTCTGCCTTAAGCACACTTGTGCAATGTGCGGCCTCTGTTAGCAAGTTTCTCAAGTCTTGGCTTTTTTTTTTCCTCCCCAGCAAAGATGAGATTAAGACAGAAGAGGTCTCAGGGGAGGGTCAAGCAGAGGACACAGCTGAAGATGTTGATGTTGATGTGGTTGGTGCAGACCAGGTAATTCCGGCTTGATTTTTCCATCTCTGAGGACAGATGTGGTTGAGGTGGGTGGATGTGAGTTCAGAGTCTCATGAGTACCCATCTAGCAGCACTTTTGTGGCCCCTTTGGGGCTGAGGAGAGGGGTTTTCCTCTCTTCCCTTTCCAGCTGCAGCTGCAGTCTCCTTCTTCAGCTTGATCTGCATTTTTAAGGCAATTCTTACTGTAGCATCCTTCAGCACACTGAGCACCAGCTTAGGATGCATTAAGAGGAAGATCTGATTTCCTCCTTTCTCATACTGCGAAGTTTCTTGATTAAGAGCCATTTGCTGCTGTTGCTTCGATGCTACTGACACATTATGGAGATGGCACGGCTGCATGGCCTACAGGGAATATCTGCTCCAGAAATGGTGTTTGCATTGTGCTCTTTAGATCGAAGCACTTGTAATGTGTCTGATCACTGGTCAGCCCAGGGCTCTTGCTGGAGCCTCCTTTGTTTCTTGCCCTTTTCCAGTCAAGGCTGTTGGGGAGATTACATTGTCCCCAGACCAGCTGCAGATTTGAAGGGAAGCACGTGGAACCTTGTGGGCTTGGAGAGGCAGCCAGCACAGCCTGGGGGTTGTCTGGTGGGCACTGATTGTCTTTGGGGTCAGAGAAATGTTTGGCAAGACTGCAGCTGTCTGCGTGGGTCTGAGCTCAGCCCTGGAATGGGTACTTGTAGCATCCCTTTGGACCAGGGGGTTGCAGGGACTCAAACAGGTGTTGTACACCAGGGGTCTTGCAGCAGTGACTATGGTGAAAGGGAGGAGGGGGGAAAGAGGCCCTGAAATTTCCTGTGCTGCAGCTACTCGGAGTCCTCCCATCCCCTAAGGCTTTGCTGTGTCAGCCTTTGCAAGGGGCTGAGCGGTTCCTTTAGGTTTCTCTGCTGTATGTCCCCTTGCCCTCTGAACTTCTCATGGAATGTACACCCGGTGTCTTGGAGACAGGTTTTGCCCTGAGTCAGCAATCCCTTGGTTTCCAGTGGCTCTGGTTAGCTGGGGTATAACAGCCGCTATTCAAAGACCTCGTTTGATTTTTGAGTTTGTAAATGAGTTTTTCCTGTGAAGATGAGCAAATGGTTCCTTTTTGTATTTGAATGGTGGGGGTTTTGTTTAGAGAGGACTAGAAGGAAAAAGGGACTTTTCCAGTCATATGCCTGTTAAAATGTAGACTGACTGTTTGGACCATGTGCCTGGAGCAGCTCCTATTGAAGATAAAAGAATTTTAATCCATGGCCTGAGACTGGAGCCATGCAGAAGATACACTACTTATCTAGTATGTGCCCTTTCCCTCTAACGTCTTTTCTGGGCACCTTGTGGTATAGAAATGCTTCTTTCCTTTTGTGGAAGCCAAACATAATGCTTTCCAAGAGCTTGCTCTGGCCAAGCTGCTAGGAGGTTTGATGCTGCATACTTTGATTCCTTATGTTCTCTTAAATGTGATTTTTTAATCTTCTTTCTTTTTTCTTCTGGTATAGGACAGCTAAGACACTGAGAGGGTAAATGGGTGTGGAGAATGCACTACCATTGCTTTCTGCAAATTGTTAACTGAAAATGGGGTTGTGATAGCATTGACCAAGGCAGCAGGAGGAGACGTGTGTCAACCCAAACCACTGCCTGTGGGCTCCATCCAGAAGCTGGTGCTGGCACTGTGGTTGGTTTCTCCATGTTGCTGTTTGTGGGTGTTACCAATTTGGCTGGTGCACCTACGAGGGTGCGGGTGTTATGAACATCATTCATTGCTCAGCTGCATCTTTGTCCTTGATGCTGCCCTGGAGAAACTCCCAACCTAAGGCTTAGAATCAGGGTATTGAGTCAAGGACTGTGTAAACTAGGTGAGGCAAACTTGCTCAAACCATTTCAGCGGCAGCATTCTGACAGTATATTCATTGCCATTTGAGATAACCAAGATGGACATCTAATTGTTTCCTTGTACACAATGCTGGGAAGAAAGGATCCTGCCCCCCTGGGAGCACTATGACCTGCTGGGTGACAGCAGGGGACCTGTCTGTGCCATTTCCTGCTTGTGCAATGGAAATCCTGGATCGAATCACCTGAAAGTATTTCTAAATTCCAGTGGTGGTGGTGCTCTGTGGAGACTGGGACATATTCCCAGGAGGTTTGCATCAGAGCGTCTAACTAACAAACAAAGAAACAGTAGGCCAGTTGGCCAAGTGTTTTCCTCTGGAAGAAATCCTTCATACAGAGTGATCAAGTGGTATTTACTTGGAAAATATAAAGCCTGAAAAGACAATGTAAATAGTCGGTAAATATGGTCCTTCAAAAGGAGTTTTTCAGTGCTGATTTGCCAATGATCTTCATGCAAGAGTGTTTCAGAGGCAGTAGGCTGAGGAGTGTTGACTGCCCCTTTGTCACCACACCATGGATTTGTACATTGCATTAATCCCATCAGCTTTCTTTTTTCTTTTCTTTTAATATATGTGTATATATATTTGGGTTGTAACTGTGTAAAATAAACGACAGAACTATTGCCAGCTGTTAATACTAAATGGGCCACTTCTATTCCCCCACTGAGCCTGGAGAAAGAACAGCAGCAGTGCTGCAGGCCTTATGGCGTGCCCTGTTACTAAGCAGACTGAGATGGGAGTTCCCATGGACATGGGAGTGAAAGCCATGAATGGCTCCTGGTGCTTATCAGCTGTTCTGAAGCAGCAGTGGTAAAACCATTAGGGTTCATTTTGCACAGTTAGTTAAGCATGCAGTAGGTGAACACCAGGGAGAGGTGGCACTGCACAACATGGTGCTGATTCTTACTTAGATCAGCTTGTTCTTGGCTTCCCTGCAATTCCCTCCCCCTGCCCCAAACCAGGAATTTGATTGATGGTGACGTTTCCTTTTCCCATCTTAATCTGTGGATTGGGGCCTGAGCATTTACAGGTGGGCAGAATACAGATGGACTAAGCACACAGTTAATACCTGGGGATGCATCAAGCATGCAGATGCTTTCATTCTTGTAACCAAAGATGAGGGATGGGAATTGCCCTTCCTGGAGAGGTATAGTCATCTTTATCCTTCACCTGTTTCAAGAAAAGGCACTGCCATGGCGACACCATGATTTGTTCTGCTTGGGTCTGGTCTGTGCAGTGCATATGCTTCAGGAAAAAAAGGAGCTCGGTTATCACAAAAAACAACAGAGAACAGGATTTAGCAGCCACTTCGTTAAACACAGCAGAGACCTACCCTGTACCACAGCTCTGTGCAATGGGGAAGTGTCACTGTCAGATGAGGCTGTGCAGTGCTCTTTTAGAAGCCCATTTTTTCAGCAGTGCAGGTCCAGCTCAAGGGTTTTGAGTAGGGAAGAGCAGCATCCCCCTCCAAAACAGCAATGCAAGTTCAAGATCAGCTTCTGGAAAGCAGTTGGTCACCCTTTCCCACAGTATACTGGGGAACAGAGCTTAACATAAATGCTGTCTGTGACTTTCTGTTTAAAAACCCTAAACCACAGGCAAGCAGTGAAGAGTACTTGACCAACCCTAGAGAGATTTGAAATGACAAGTTACCATTAAAACTGGAATAATTACCCCTGGTTTTCTTTTTAAGAATCCTTTGCACAGTGTTTAAAGTATCTTGAGTTCAGTGACATGAGCTAGGGCTGGTCCTGGACTTGGTGATTTTAGAGGTGTTTTCCAACCTAGTTCATTCTATGATTTGCCCTGGTAAGGTTCACTAACAGACATTAGCTGTGAGTTTTGTTATTTAAGACACCAGTTTCCAAGTGTCTGCATCAGACAATGTGATGAGTTGAGTGGAGCAGATATCTCTCTACCACATCCAGCTGCTCAGTAGCAGGCTTTTGGGTGAGGAAGACTTAGCCTAGTGTAATTTTCCAGCCAACTGCATACATGTAACCCTCTGTGTCTTAACTATTTCTTACACAGTAAGAAGTTAACTGTATGCAGAACAACACAATAACTACAACCATTAAATTACATGTATGAAAATCTTTATTTGAAAATACAAACATGATTTTTAAACATTTCAACAGATCTACACTGCAACCAAAAATAACTTACATCTTTTTGTACATTTTTTTTTTCTTTTTTTCCCCAACAAAACCTGTTTAACAGTAAGAGTGAGGCAACAATTTCAAGCTGCTGTGACACTGATGAATATCCATGGAATGTGTCAATAGCAAACAACTGAAGGGGGGGACAGACAAAAGCGCTGAATGCCCACAACAAATTAGTGCACATCACTGATCAGGTAACATTTATACAAAGGATTTTAAAAAAATTGGTTCCTTTCTCCATGAATGAACACACTCATTTTAGATCAAGTATGAAACAGACTTCATCATTAAATAATCCTTTCGTAATGAACATCAATGAAAAGACTGAAGTTTAAAAGGGCAAGCAGAATTAGAGTTGGGGTAAACAAGGACTACACAGAAAAGAGAAGCAACTTGTATTTCAGGCATTTGCTTTCCTTGTCATGCATCAAAATGCTGAGCTTGTCAGGTCAGACTCCACTTGTAAGTGGGAGCCCAGTCACAGGCTCACAGTCTTGCCTCCTCCTTGCCCCAGGGCCACCTGCAATGCAGGTCTGGTGGCAATGGTTTCCTCAAATCCACATGAGGACAGGAGCAGGATGGAGATGGTCAGTGCACCACACATCAACTTTGAGAGTTACACAGTTCTCTTAAAAACAGTAGACTACTTTTCTCTAAAGTCAAATATTGTTATTCTTTCCAAAAGGAATTACACAACATCTGTAAATAAATATTTTAAATCTATTTTACAAACTATAGGCTATGGAATAAATAAAAAAAAATTCATCATTCCATACAAATGCACTTCTTTTATTTAAAAGGTAGTGTAGTGATTAAATATTTTTAGCACAAAACTAAGCTGACTCCCTGGCAACAAACCCCACTGAACATACAGGCATGTAGCAGACCCGCTGCAGACTGTCCCTTCTCTTCTGCATGTGCTGACCACCAGTAACTGCTACTCAAAGTCCTCTTCGTAGTCATACTCATCCAAGTCTACATCAGCCAGATGGGAAGGCATGTCAAAAAATGGTCTTTTTTCCATTTGGTACTTGAGGACACTGGCCTTCTGGTGGTCTGCAGGATTCAGTTCTGCTTCATACCTGGGAGCAGGCAAAGAGAAAATGAAGGGGCCTGCGCCTGTGTCAGGAACCAACTACAAGTCAGAACAGTGGCAAGGCACTTGCAGGAAGAAGATGAAACATTCACACCGGGTTGTCAAGCAGTCGCTTCAGCTGAGGCAGGCACTGCAGCCCTTCAGTGCAGGAAGGGGTTTTAAGGAAGTTTTGGTACAACACAGAAACTTAAAATGCTCATAATAAGTTTTGCTCCAAAGCCCCATCCAGCCTTGCCTTGAACAAATCCTCCATATGGTTGTGTGCATGATACTTGAAATGCTTTGACCAATTACAAAGCAGTAGTTAAGGGAGACAACAAGCATCACAATCTATGCCCCAAAGAAACAAAGCAGCAAAACTTCAGGAACACTGGGATAAGAGCTTTTATCCATCTGTGCAGAAGGTCAACAGTTAAGCTATGGCTTACACATCAAACCCAACAAGGGGTGCAGAAAGTAGCTAAATAAAAAGCATCATTTTGGAGGCTGTGCTTTGACAGGACACAGCGTTTTTCTTAATTGTCAGTTTTTCCCCTACAAGATCTGTGACAAATTTGCTAATGCCAAAAGCAGAGACAACCCACAGGTGGAGAGCCACTTCAACTGACAAACACCAGACTCACATAAATGAGAACTGGATGTTTCACACTGTGTGTTTTATTATGCATCTTCTCCATATCCCAGCATACTCCCTATGTTATCCTTACCCTAACACACTGGTTTTCCTTAAGAAGTGCATTTACACAATGAAGGCGTACTGTTGTCAAGGTTTAGGGCTATTAGGATTCTGCTTTAATACCTTTAATGCATTCTCTGTATTACTGAAGCTGCGCCTATACCATGGGAAGAACAAACTTCATGGAAATCCCTGAAAACTAGGTGTTCCAGACCACTTAGAAGCTTACTGAAAAGTGAATATTGAAGGTAAATTTTAATTTTCTTAATAAAGTTTAACTTGAGAAGCACTTTGTATGTTAATTCCAATTGTGTCCACTTTCCATGTAAAGCCACAGAACCACAGTTTCTGGTACACCTTGCATACATTCTTAATGCAGACGTAATGACCTGACCCTAAGAATACTGACTGTAAACTGTGCAGCTTTTATCTTCACCAAGAGCAGACATCTTGGGGTGCCTGGGGTGTGAGAAATACCTAATCACAAAATAATTCAGTCTAAACAATAGCCACATGTAAGTGAAATAATTAAATGATTATCACAGACTTAGCTCAGAGAAACAGCTGGAGGCAAGAAGTTCATGCCTCAATCTGAATAAAAGCACCTTGAGGCTCTTTATATCCCATCCACACTTGTGAGTGAAATTGTGCCTAAGCATTATCTTAGGCCTTTACAAAATTACACTTGCTAACAACAGCCCAGCAATTTCAAACCCTTAATTACAGCTGCAGAGTGACCTCACTTCCTGACATGCAGGTCCCTTACTACTTATGTCCAAAGGGTACTTTGCCTCCAGTGAGTTTCAGTCGCCAGTGATACTGCATGCAGTCTCAGGACAGAATGCCAGAGGAACAGCTGAAATCTTTCCTTGGCAATCTAAGCTAAGGATTAGCTTTTGCAGAACACAGAGCATATGTCCAAACCCCCAACATATCTTAAGTGACAGAAGAACTAGTTTCTCAGGGTGTTCCACAGCAAAGCTAAGAGGCTTTAAGAGCTGCAGGACAGAATTAAGGCATCTTAATGGAATCCAGGAAACATGAATTCAACTATCAACTCTTAGGTGAACCTGAGACTGATTTGGTCAAACAAGCATCTGAATTTCACAACTTTGTGTCTGAAAATTGGCAAAATGGGCTCACCACTCAATTTCTAGACAATTGCAACAGCAGCAGAATTTTACACCAGGAAGGTGGAGATGCATGACTAGTTGTTTGATAAACAGACCACCAGAAGAGGGAGAAAAGCCTGAAACAAACTCTCAAGTAAGTATCTGAGTTACAGGAAAGGTTCTTCCTCCCTCACTGAGCACAGAGTTGAACATGACAAACAGCAACATTTTACACACATAGCATCAAGGACAATAGTGATGGTGAAGATTCACACCAACCCTCCTGCTACATTCTTACCCGTCATTCCACTGGTCACTTGCTGCCTCTTCTGCTACCAAGATATCATACTCTTCAGCAGCATACTTCTCCCAGTCAGAGACCTCTTGGCTTTCACCTTCACCATCCTAAACAAGCACATCACAAGTTATACAAAAACTCATTCATTGTTAAGCACGTACCTAAGGACTTCTAAAGCTTCCTACTCACCCGCAACATGGAAAACTGATCCTTCTGTTCATGATCAAGGTATTTTTCAATGTTGAAAAAAGTGTCAAAAAACACATTTGTCAACTTACATCGCTTTAAGTCGTGCAGAGTAATTTTTCCTGTAAAGAAGATTATGAGAAAAGATATTAAGAGCTGAAATTATCCTTTCTCAAAAAGTGGAGGAATGTTATTCAAACGTTGTCATTATGCTCAGGAGCATTTGTCACTGATGCTAAATGCAATGGGATTGAAGGGAACAGATGGCACATCTAGAGATGTGTCCTTCAAAGTGGACAAAGCTTTTAAATATTTCAGAATAGTTACTTGCTTTAGCTTTATCCTACTATCTGCAATATGTTGGAGTGAGAAGCAGTCTACCTTCTAGCTACTAAAAATCATTTAGAGGCAGTTGCCTAAGCTTCCTCAAGAGAGGGAAGTCTCCATGAGCTTCCTATTTCTTCCCAGGAAGTGCTTGGGTAGCACTTGAATAGTGCAATGGCCCTTTCTATTCCCTGACTTGAAAAGAAAAATGTATGACAGATGACAGCATGTGACTATGCTTCATACAGATGAGTTTTTCATAGCGCCTAGTTTGTCACACTTGTCCAGCCTGATCAATATTTACTGTTTGAGAGGAAAGCTAAATGCTCAGATGTGTTTGGTTTGTTTGGTGGTTGTTTTTGAAGTGCTACTTTAAAGACTCAAATCAATGGATCTGTTAGCGTTAGAAGTATTTGTCAGGGGTCTCAGAAACATTATTTCAAAGCTGAATGTTAAGCTTCTGCAGAAGGGCTGAAAAATACCAGATATACAGGGGAAAGACAGGTGAGTATCCTCTTAAAACTCCCCATTATTGATTCACCTGAAATATGGCCAATCTTCTGTTGTCAGTCAAAGAGGGACTAATAGCAGATGTTATGGAAGAGTTCAATAAATGCCAGACTTAGAACAGTATTTCCTTAGCAGACTACCCCAGCCTCTAATAAAGTATAACTCAAGGACAATGGAGGGAAGCAAAAGCTGAATCCCACTTGGAAATGGTTGCCACGCTTACATCTGCTGCCATGTGAAGTGCCTTAATGCATTCTGCATGGTTTATAGCTGATGCTCCAGAATGACACAAATCCCTCATGGCACCTGTGTTGTATCTGTCAGAACCACACAGATGTCTGATGTGTTGGGCCATCTCAAGTGGCAGCAACTCTCCACAACCAAGCAAATGGTTTGAATCCTAGTTATATAAGTTCCCAATTTAAGTTAGACACCTATATTTGGTTCGGTGATTTGTCCTCCAGTTTCCGTTTACTGCAATGGGAGCTTAAGCACCCAACACTTGTGTTGATGCCTACTCATGTAGATGCCTGCTCTCATCTCTCAAAGACCAGCAAAGAAAAAACAAACAAGCAAAAAAGAAAACCCCAACCAAAAAGAGACTGAAATGGAGATAATTCAGGTCTCCAAAAATTAAAGAATTTGCTTTTGGGTACACAGAGCATCCTGCAGCAAAGTGTATCAGTTTAGCCATAACTGTACCTTTTGCTTCAAACCCCTTGAGTGAAATGTCATTTTATGCTGCTAGCTTTTGTTTTGGGAGAACAACTGAAGTTTGTCTCCTAATCCACCTTTTAAACATCACTCAGTTTTCATAAAAAAAAAAAAGAAAGTATCAAACCCAACAACAACAAAAAAACCAACGTCAACCCTTCACAATTGGTTTTCATTCTTGTTGCCCTAAATAACTCATCTTGGCTGTGTTTCACAGCCTCCTTTTATCATCGTCATGATATAGGAGAGCCACACATCTATCTTGTCCCACCTGATGTGCAGAACAGAAACACTACTGAAAATGCCTGCCTTTTAGAAGCATAATGTACAAGACTGGAAGGGAACCCCTGAGTTCAGGAGGCAACCCTGTAACATGGATGTGCTCCTTAGAGCTCGCTTCATTTCACCTTAAGTGCTCCCCACTCCACATCCATTATGCAGTGCTGCTCTAAGACTTCATTCCATCACTGTCTAGGATTAAGCTTCCAGCCAAAACATACTTAATACTCCTTTTTTTATTTATAGGTTTTATAACCTATAAAAAGTTTTAGAAAAGTGTTTTCACTTACTAAATCCATTTAACTTGGTTAAAATAAGAACACAAAACTTTATGTTCTAGTTTTCAGCTCTCTCAATTCCCTTAGCATGCAAACACCCTCCACCCCATGTCTCAGTAAGACAACTGCCTTTTCAAAATGAAGTTTCATGTAATTTAAATGTTCTTAATAGTAGAAAGGTGGGCAATAAGCAAGTCCATTATTATTTGATTTTCTAACCATAATTGCAGATAGTAAACAGAACTACCCTATTCAGCACTCAGCTAAGGTAACATGACATTCAAGTAGAAAAACTTCAGTGCTTCATCTCCAAATATCTAAATGTGGAGCACTAGCACAACCTCACATTTGCTAAATAAAAGCATTAAAGAAGATGGTCAACAATTTTCTTTTACCATGAAAACCAGCAGATGTTAGTTTATGCATTAGAGATTGCTACTCCTATCAAATACTTAAAGAGCAAATAGGCAAGCTCTAAAATTATTGTAATGCAGAGTTTCTACAAGGATTCCAAGTCCTTTTACACACTGAACGTCACATTAGAAAGTACAGCCATAATAAATGCTATTAATGCCAACTGTGGCTAAATGTTGAGATAATAAGTTTAAATACAAATCCCTGAAAACTAATCCATTATGGCTACAACCTGAGACGTATCAGGAACAGCATAGAAAGAGAGGCTATGAACATGCAGCACTCTTCCAACACCACAGCAATGTGTTTAGCAGACATGCAAAAATATTTTTAGTAATGAGCAGCTCAGAAGGGCAAATAGGAAGTGAGCGTCACGCCATGTCTCTACAGAGAGAGAAAAAAAACCTGCTTAGAAACTGTTCCCTCTGAAGAAATCTCAATTAAATGAGTACTGAAACTAGTAACAGGAAAATGAATGGAACAGTCAAGAGTTCTTCTTCAGAGCATCACCTCATCCACATTGTGACAAGATTTCATTTAAGACCAAACATGGCTACAAGTCCAAAATAAAAGCCTGTAAGGAATTTAAAGCAGCATATTAGATTTTAGTATGAAAATGAGTGCTTTCCTGCTGTTGGAAGACCAGTCGATTAATAAGCTCTAACAGACTTTAGAGAAAAGGCAACCTAGAGGAGTATTCTTTGTACAACCAAATGAGTTCTCTTAAGGGTGCACTAAACCCTAATCCAGAGAAACAGAAGTTACAGATGGAAAAGGATTTTATTACCTTCATATTGTGGCTTCACGAGATCCAGCATCTGGCACAAGCAGTCTTCAAATGGCAGAGGTTCTATGGCCATGTTATCTAATTTTTGGCACTGTTCTTCATAAAAATACTCTAATTCATACATAGACAAAGCACCATCCCCATCCAGATCCATGCAGCGAAACCAGTATTCAATGCTGAAATTCAGTAATAGCAAGGAACTGTTTACACAAACTTATTACAAAATTTCATTCGTTACAAATTTATGTTGCCTGTTTTAAAGGCTACGCTACTTTGAGATGGGAAACTAGAAATAAGACTACATTCCGTAATGCCACAAAGTTATTATACACCATCTACTGTGGTAAGAGATACTGGTATTTCCCATGACATACATTACTGCATGGGAAAACACACTTGTTAATTGAGCAGGTGAAGGAGAAGAGGACTAAAATGTGGTTTCACATAGAAACCCAAGGGAGACAATGAAAAAATTCAGTTGATGCATCAAAGCCCAAGTTCTTTTTTTTTTTCATATTGAAAAAGCCAGTGACATGTCATGCAATAGGTTTCTTATCAATATCCTACAGCTTATGCTAGCTGTATAGTTTCCCAAAGTCACTGGCGGCATGAAACAACTGCGGTTTCCTTTATCTATGATCTGTCGGTAAGAAGGCTACACACAGCATGGAACAATAACATTTAGTTAGCTTCTTAGAAGTCATTAAAATAAAACTCTACAGCAGCAGCAACAACATACATTAATGACTGAGAATGAAGTAAGAAGAAGAATCGGGCAAGCTTTTCACTCACAGAATCACAGAATGGTTGAGGCTAGAAGGGACCACTGGGGGTCTTCCGGTCCAACCTCTCGGCTCAAGCAAGGTCACCCAAAGCACATGGTTCTTTTATAGTTTAGCTTCTTCAATTACATTTCTAGCTGACCATTAGTGGTCCCCATTTAAGGACTGGAAAACCATTCAATAATGTCAGTCTTTATTTCTGTTAAAATACAAATTCAGTCTTACCTAGTTGGTGTCTTCTTGTCCTCTTCAGATATTAAAAACCAGACAAAGTCTGCATAGCTAATTTTCCCATCTTTTTGGGCTTTTCTTCCTCTTGAAGGCCAATGAGGAAAAAAGGAGAGAAAATTTATTTTAAAACACCTAGCTTTTACTAACCAAAATCTACGATTATTTCCCTTGGTGCTATTAACAGTTTCTTTACTCCTAAATGATGCACTGTTTGTAAGGTGACTTGTCACAGACTACTTTGACCATTCAGGATAAGAGCTTGTGTGCTGTGTTCTGTTTCTGCTACTAAGGGTAAAGAAGAAGGGAGCAGGTGGAAGAGGATGGCAGCACATTTCCAGAAGGACTTAGAACTTTCCTTCCTGGGCAGGAATATGACTGCTTAGTTGTTAATAGAAGAGATTTAACAGAAGTTTTTAACAGAAGAGACATTTAGGAAATGTTCATGGCAAGAATGTAATTGTCTCTTTCTACACCCACTCCACAGAGCACAGCACCCAACTATGTTCTGAGGACACATGGTTAACCTGTCTAGTAAAAAGTTAGGTTGGCAGTTGCTAAATATAATATATTTCATTCCTAAACCCCATTTTTCTTATTTCCTCAAGATGTCTAGAAAAACACGGTACAGGTTTTGTCTTTCCTCCTCCCCCCCAAAAAGGGGTAAGCTCTAGACATACACCTGCCAAGTGTCATCTCCCTCATTTGCACTTTTATTTTTCAGTTGCTTTCTACCTGTGAATGTTGTGTTAGCAAAATGTTTCAAAAATGACTAAAAATGTCAAGTACACAAGAGGAAGTCAATACCAGTGGGAAAAAATGAAGATGGACTGTCAGAAATGGAGGCCATTTTGGAAAATTTATTTGCTTATTTGATGCAATAAGTGTTGATATTTCAGGTAGTACTGAAAAGCTTAGTTTCATTTGAAAATTTCACAGATTTGAAGGGTGGAAAAGCAACAATGCCAACATCTCCTCCCTTCCTCATTCCCATCCCTGCTAAACTGTACAACATCCAATGGCAATGTTCATATGGATAATGAAAGGAGAGTAAAGAACTTGGACTGTGCCAAAGGTTTCAAGAGCACTCCAGTACTACTACAGTACTAAATCTTGAAAAATCAGAGTTCCATTTCAAGGGAAAGGTATTCTTTTTCTGGGAATGTCACACTATTTAATGAGCAAACATTAAACTGGATTTAGATCAGCATACAAAATAAATACCTTGTTACTGCTCCTGAGAAGATCCGCTCTATCATCCTATTTGAAATTGCTGGGAAAAAAGGTTTAAAATTGTGTCAGTTATATACAAGTCATTTTTGCTTTGTGTTGTCTAGTTGAAAAATTTACTGGAATCCTCTTAGACACATCTGTGAGAAAGATCATGTGTAGTGCTCGTTAATCCCTTCAATTCCTCTTGGAGAGGATCACTCAATACAAAGTCTCCGAAGCAAAGCCAGAACCAACCAGTTTTGATCCAGACTTGATACAGAAATAGTAGTGTAATAAAAGTGACAAAATTGGCTGATTAATATGACAGCATTTACCAGTTCTTTGACAAGTCAGTCATGTTTTCCAGTGCCATTACATTTATATGACCTTGGCAAAGAGCCACAACAGAATTGGCACATTCATACATAATGAGCATACCTAACTGATTCTGACATGGGTCTATTTCTGACATGGTTCTGATCCATGCTTCTATTTTGAAACCATTTCAGGGATTTCAGAGACATGTCTTAACTGAGCACTACCTCTATAAAGGATATTCAATTTATCCTGAAGAATTTGCGGACGGTACTCAAAGCAGCACATGATACTACTCTCACAGAAGGAGAATTACTTACTATTCCAGCTCTGAAATATTTTTTTAGCATTGTAGAAATACTGATAATTGAAGCAGGTTGTTAACCATTCAAATAGTTCATCTGTTTTATGTACTACTGATAAGGCTACCACTGTATTATTCCAGTAAGGATGCTAGTCCCCACTTAGCATTTATCCCCAGAACTGTAGGATAGCCAATTTTTCAGACGTAAGTACTGCTGCTTCTTCCTATCTACTTTTGAAACACTGAAGTTGCTCAGCCTTAACAAGTTCCATACTTGAATATTTACTTACTCCATATAAGTGTTTCATCTAGCCTAATTTTAGAGCAGTGACAGTACAAAAGGAAGGAATTGATAAAACCAGATTATCTACTGTTGACATGCAAAAAAAAAACCCAAACCACACTTGAAGTTTAAAACTAAAGTTGGGTTATCATTTCCATTATATGCTCTTATTTAGTCTATTCCGCATTAAGCAGCAGCTGTCAAGCTTTAACAAGTATTCTGTGGTTTAAAGGATGCAAAACTAAATCACAAGTAGCATTGCATCAGTTCAGCTTCCCTTCTATAGTGTACTAACTCAGTAGAGCAATCACTCAAATGAAAGTTTTCTTTCTCTGGCATCCTAAAGTGTAGTCAGACTTCAGTGGGTGAGGTTCAGAAAATGTGGGATAATAGACCATAAAAATTTTGTGCTTAAGTAAGTATTCCAGTTGTGAAGGGTACGCTTTTAAGGTAATAATGGACACAAAGCTTAAAAAAATCCACCAACCAACAACAACAAAAAAACCCAACAAACCCAAAACCCAACAGTTCCATACAAGGTACAAGTGTTCAAGACTATGAAATCACAGTCATTGGATAGTGTGAATGAAGAAAATGTGAAGCTGTTAAATAGCATTAAACCAAGATATACTGCAGCTAAGTTGGCAAAACTTTAAAGTAAACAGAATAACTGAATGTATTTGCTTTTTCCTACTCTTTTCATTCCTTGTCATAAGAGCCATAATTCTTGAACAATATTGGTAAAATGGACTGTTTCCAAGGTAACCCCAAACTGCCAAATTCAGCTATTAATAAGACATCAAGATAATGATTTTTTTCTCTACTTCTTCACCAAGATTAGAATTCAGAATTTTCCTCAGATTTAGTATTGTAAGACACAGAGCAGTGTCACAGATTACTTGTCCTGCTTTATTTCACTGAGTCAGCAGGATCAGTTATACCGGACTCATGAACATTAGCTTTGGCAGTTAACCACTTCCTCAGCTGAAAGTTTACAGGTTATTTAATACATATAAACAAAGGTGCTTCATTTGTCATACCATGATCATTATGTCGAGCTAAATCCTTGCGGTCGATATAGAGGTCGTGGTCTGTATCCAGCTCCCAAAATTTGCAATAGATAACATAAAAATGTTCATATGAGAAGTAATCTGTCAGCTGGTTAATATCAGCTTCCTCTTCCAATAATGCCACATTCTATTATCAGAATAGGATACATAGAACACATTAAAACAAATTTGTAAGACATTTGTTGAATGATCCAAGTTCTTATAACCAAGTTATTATCTAATGCTATTTCAGTAGAGCACTTTTTATCTTAAGAGACAGTGCACACCATGCAGCATGGCAGCAAAGACTGAATACAAGGTAGAAAACTAACATGGCCATAAAAGAAAGAGGTCAGCCAGACTAAACACATACACATATATACAGCTCTAGATAAAAGATGGCATTTAGACATATCACAGTGTATGAGAACTAATACAATTAAGCCTTCACTACGTTTTGGAAAAGAAGTAAATGCTACTTATGCTACTTCCTTATGCATTTAGTTAATGCAGTTTTTAAACTTGTAGAATCATCTATCTTGCAAAATTTTAGAAATTATGTACCTGCAAAAAGTTGCTTTTCCTGAGCTCGTTACAAGTTATTTTCCCAGACCAGGACCTATTTACTGTATAAAATATTCTCTGTATAACCTGTAAGAAACAGAAAATGGAAAGATGGTAACTAAACACCCTCCCAAAGATCAGTCTTAGTTCAGCTGTATTACAGGAACCTACTACCCCCTACTTCTATTCTTCTCATTACTTAGCTGATGCTTCTCTTATACATCGTATTACCAAACTATTTCTAAATCTTGTATCTAAATTAACCTTGATTAAGTCTAATTTCAATGCTGCAGTACCCATATCTCACACAGTCAAGTTGCAGAATAATTGCATGCTATTCAGAATATGTTTACTGGCAATTTCACTACCTCCCAATCTTTGAGATCTACAGGATATCATCTAGGAAACATATTAACGTATCTCATTACTTCAGATTTAAGTACCTATATTACTATAGGAGTATTTTACTTCATAAATGAAGTTACAGAAATAGAACAGGGACTGTTTAAGGATCAGAATACAGGGGGATGTTGCTACTTCTGCAAATACAAGAAATCAACATGTGACAGAAATACTTCCTGCAGGTGCAGAAAGAACATGTTTACCCCCCATTTAATTGTATTCTATTTTTAAAGTTACTTTCAAAAGTAACTTTAAAGTAAAACTCTGTCAATGGCATTAAAAGAAGAAAATAAATGGTTTCTAACAAAACAAACCAAAACAAGTCTATGTGAGAAGGATGACTGTCTCTTGTGCCATGACTGATACTGGAACCAGAAACAAATGTATTCAGTTGAGTATCCAACACTTTTGCTTAAATCAGTTCTACATGTACATTATTTTGGTAAACTCAGGTATCCAGCATAATTTGTTTAGTTTGGGTGTACAAACTAAAGACTTTAAAATACGCCTTTTTTCTGTTTCTTAATTGAATTCAGGATTCACCTCAATTAGTTTGACCTAAGTCAACCAGGGATGTATTTCAAGTCAGTCATCTGCCAGTAACACAAGCAGACAAAATCTAAACATATTATGAACTATAACTGTTTAATTGGAGATTGATTATACCTGTTAATTAGCAAGACTAAATATTGCATGTGTAGTGTTTCATTTTACTAGCTAAAACCCTCATCTCTTTGGGAGCCCTCTTTCCCCAGATAAATAATGAAGTCTTTAGTTGAGAGGAGGTTTCAAGTTTTTATCACTTCAGAATTTAATTGCAGTAAATCAATAGTTTAAGAAAACCAATAATTTCTAAATTACAAATAGAAGAGTAATTTATTCATAAAGTTTTAAAATAAAGCTTAAACTGTACCATGAAGCAACCTCTAGGGCTCTTACTTTGAGCAAGAACAGCTGGCTCAATAAATGCGGAGAGAATAGGCTAGCCTACTTCTGAAACTTAATTAGCTTAATTCTAATAGTGAGTTTAGGGAAGGCCCATTTTTGGCTTTCACTACAAAGCAATGTTTTTCTAAAAAGGTTTTGCCTTAGCTTTGCAACTTAATCCATCTGCATGTCATTATCTCATCTGTTATACATTTCACTGGGCTAAAAATAAAAACAAAATTGAATGTTTGCTAAAGACAACTGGGAACAGACTTAAACGTTTTTTCTGCAGTGAACAGAAGCAGAGTATAAGCAAATTGTCAGAGAATTGCCCTCCTTACTATGCTGTACAGCGGTTTGTAAGAAAGAAGAGGAAACGGTGCAATACAAAGATTACAATTTCAAGATAAATACATAATATACTTGCAAATTAAATGCAGTATCTCATTTGTCAGGGAAAACATTTTTAACATATTTCAGCTTTATCTTGTTCATATGTACCCAACTTTACCAGCAGACTGTCCAAACAATCTGTACTACAGCCTAGCAGACAGAACCAATTGCTTCCATGGCTGAACAACACTGACAAAACACTTGCTTCATTAAAGAGATGTATGTTATGTATATATGCACACATACACATATATATGTATGTATATACAAACACAGCAGAATGGATCATTTGTAACAGGAACTTCGTGTGAACAGATGTTAAATCTTAACTACAGCACTTCCAAAAATGTTCTAGGAGCTCATGTACTCATTATATCAACAAGCAAAACCTCATGCAGCAGGACATACTTGATACACCTTCAAGCATCTATAAGAAGGATGTGAGGAACCAAACCCAAATGCTTTCAAGAAAAGCTTCCATAGTTTTGTTCCAGGTCAAACTATAAACTGGATAAATTATCAATTCTGGGTTTCTTGTGTTGGAGAATATTCATTAAGCGATTTTTCACATGAACAAAGAAAGTGAACTGAATGTCATTTTACAGAATTTTTATCTTTTAAGACTTCAGTGGAATCTGCTGTCAAGTCTACTGTTGAGGAAATGTAATGTCACTGATTTTTCCTTTGGGTACAGAAAGAATACTTCAGTCACATAACCCTATGAAGAGAAAAATAGAACTTTTCATATATAGAACTTGCTTAGAAAGAAAAATCCCTAGAGAAGGAAGTGGCAAGCAGCTTCAATATTATCATTATTTTACTTACTAGTGAACATAATCACATCAATGTAGACTTTTCATTCAAAATTCCATTTAATTAATCCCAGAGTAAGGTCAGGATTCTAATGAGTACAGTCTATAGCCACAATCAAATGCTTAGCATAACAGTCTGCTCTTCATTTAATGTTCATTAACTTATTCTACACTATTACAATTCAGTGTTTCTCTTACTAGCATAGAGTTCAACAAATTCTTATGTTAAGAAAAACTATGATGCTGAAGAAATTGAGTCTTTCTTCACAAGGTTTCTAGCTAAATAGAAATAAAGAGTGGCAGCATACTGAACTTTGCTGATGGGACAAAGATACTTACTGACTAATCTTAATTTTGATTTTTCTACTTAGTTAACAGAAAATAGCTTTTCCCAATACGAATCACTTACTGTGGTAATGTACCGAGAATGAAATTCAGCTGCCTCTTTTAAAAACAATAGGCCAGGATGACTGTTCACCACATCCTACAAAAAAAAAAAAAAAAAAAAAAAAAAAAAAAAAAAAAAAAAAAAAAAAAAAAAAGGAAAAAAAAAAAAAAAAAAAGAAAAAAAACAATGTAAAA
>NDXB01022597.1:110536-121575 GCA_002631895.1 Agapornis roseicollis
AAAAAAAAAAAAAAAAAAAAAGGAAAAATATCCCAAACCAGTATTCATTACTGACTTCTATATAAAACAATAAGCACAGAATAACCCATCTGCTTCCTTAACCAAAACAGTTCAAATTAACTACCACAGTCATTGATGATAACTTCATTTACAACATGCTTCATATAAATGGCACTGCTTTTTTTCTGTCATTTAAAGAAGCCAGATCAATAAACGAACAAAACATAGTTTAGCTGCGCTGAAGATTTTGAACACTGTCGTAGCTTGTAAATCTGTGTCTGACTACAGTTCAGTAAAAGCCAATTTAGGTTTTATTAATTCATTAGTAAAGGTGGTGTTTGCTCCTCTTTAAAAGAGGCTGTATTAGGTCTTAAATGCATATGCCACTTTTCCTGCAAAGACTTTCCTTGTTTTAAATAACTTCCAACTACCTTTCTAAACTGCAGGGATTATCCGATACAAGTGCTATTCATGCAAGCAATTTTATATGCATGCATCTCTCTGTAGCTCCCAAAGACCTCACCTTAACGAAATGATTTACTGTAAAAGAGGTCACTCATTAGCATGAGTTACACTAAATATTATCAATCAACTTTAATGAAGATCATGAGAAAAGTATGTTTAGCTCAAAAAAAAAAAAAAAAATGAGGCCTTTGTGAGCTCATCATTCTTTTGTATTTCCAGAACAAGTCTCAATTGCAGTTTACTTGTAAAAAAGGAATGAAGTCTTCTTGCACCAAGTAGTTGCATCCAGGGTTCATTAGAAGATGAACAAACTTTGCAGCATCATCATAGCAGGTCTGAAGTATTCTGAAATACAAATATTTCCATTTAATACTCTCTACAGAAAATTCCTTATGCTACCTTGTACAGGCATCCTAAAGCAAAACCTATGAAACCACAACCACATTTGATTCAAAAGCTAATTACAAACATCAAAGTACACTACAGGTGAACTTATCAAAGCAGCACCGTCTCATACATTTACGTTAAAGGAGCTAAGTACACCATGCAATGGATTACACAAAAGAATATTTTAAAGTTAGAATGAGAACTTGAAAGAATAAAAAGAATTTTGTCCAGAAGTGGCACCTACAAGTTAGGGCCATGGTTCTCACTTTTCCCATAAGCAGCCAGTCATTTGCCAAACATTCCAAAATCTATAAACCCTGTAAAGAAGGACTTGCTTGTTTATGTTAAAGCGATGATTTAATTACATTTTCCCATGAATAAGTTTGCTGTCTGTGGTTGATTATGGTGGTGTTTTATTACCCTTTACAGATAGCATTCAGAGCTTAAAATATCACATTTCAACTAAAAATATGCAGTACTTCCAAAAAAGTGATCTACTTACTTCCGCCACATTGCAACAAATTTATGAACTGACACGTATCCTGTTCGTTCACCTCCAGCACAATAAAACAAAGGACCTTTCCAGTAAAGTGGGCATTCACAAGCCTAGAATTGAAGTGCACATCAAGTCAGTTTACTGATTGCTTATCTGAGTGTTACTCCCTCATTTATAATTCTTTCAAACCCTACATTTTATAAGTATTAAGAGGGAAACATTTTTTTTGTTTTAAACTGTTTCTGAAACCAACTTCACCTTCCAAAATAATTAACTGTAAACAACTGCTTTAGGCTGAAATCCAAAAGTGGAAAGCACAACATAGGGCAGCTAGCAGCATTCCTAATAGATGAATGCAGTCACATGTTTGCTCTGTCCCTGCTCCAAGCAGCTGAACGAAGCCCATACTAATAAGCTCTGCTAAAGGGCTGTATATATATAAGCTGAGCTCAAGACAGCACAGTTACACAGCTTTTAAACTGAATCAAATTTACATTTGTCTGGCTCAGAGGATGACTCAACTATTCTGCAACCTCACATATGGATGGCACATCTTCTATCCAATTCTAAGTAGTAGGCCACCCTGCCCGGAACAGCAGTATTTTGCTTTAGGATACCCAACAGCTACACCTTCACAACTTCAGTGCTTCCACATATACCTACAGTGATGCTCCCATGTCTCCTCCAAGCTTCCTTCAGTCATAACAGCTAAGTACCTATCTCTCTCCTAAAACTGGCTACAATTTGGAGTAGTCAGACATGTCAGCATCTCTGAGAAGCTCATGTGGATCTCAAATTAGATTATAAATACTGCAAGATGCATAAGGTCATCAGAGCAAAAGGATGGCTACTTCTCATGCAGTAGTTTAACCAGTACTTAAAAAAATAAGAAGCAAGTTTGATGAATACTGTTCTCAGACAGAGAGGCTTTTCCCTATGCTCAAGGAAGGTGTCTTTCATCACTGAATTGCAGGTGACTGGACCTTTCCACCCTTCTTGTCCAGACTTCCATCCCTCCCCACTTCTACGTGAAAGGAGCTGCAGAAGGCAGGAATCCTAGCATCAGCGCAGCAGTTAAACACTTCTAGTGAGGCAAACAAGGAGTTTCTGAACCCCAAGTCCTGCTCTTGTGACAAGTCTTTGTTTCTATCTTCTAGATCCTGGATTTTAAATGCAAAGTGACTGCAACAGAGATGAAAAGCTCAGACTCATTACCAAGACCATGACTCATAGTGATATTTCAAGCATTGATTCAATATAACAAAACAGAAATTTAAGTAGCTTATTGTCTATTACACAAAAATTTAAAAATATTTGCTGCTTTCTAAGCTTAGTATTTTGTCACTCTGCCATAACTCTAAACTAGCTCTTCAGTAATAACCAGAGGACTATAATCTCAAGTTACCAAACCATTTTGTCTTTCAGCATGTTTACAACGACACTGTTCATGACACTGTGAATGAGAAAAAAGTGTGGACACCTGAATACAAAATGCATATTACCGGTGCTTTTGCCTTATGTTTGTTGGTCAAATGAGAACACAGAGCATAAAATGTGCCCTTCAGTATCTGTTCGATTTTTCTGTTGTTTGTTTCTTTTTATAAGCAAATTTAGGGGCATTTGAGACATAGCTGAGATAAAGATTTTCACACATAACTGTGCTATCAACAGTGTTAAATATGAGATCTTATTGGTACTACCTTGTAAGAGATGGAAACACAATGCAAGAAAAAAAAGCACGCAGAACTCATGTTTGCTTTCCACAGGTATACAGTACTAGAAGCAGCCAGCCAGCAAGTTCTCACCTTTGCAACCTTCCCCATGTCTTCTAACGTTGCTCTCTCATTTGGAAACTCGGAGAAAGTTCTCTCAATTTTGGCAATCACAGCATCTATATTCACTTTTTCCTTAGGACATCCTCGAGGAAAATAGAAAGTTGGAATGTTTTGACTAAGCGATGGTGGCAAGGCTTCTTCTTTCTTTGTCTGAACCTAAATAGATAAAATACACATTTCACAGACAGGTAAAATGAAATCACAGATAACAGTCATCCCCAGATGACTTGACTCTCTTGGTATTACATGTTACAACACACCTTTGAAAAGATTTTTGATGATAGGTTGAATAAACTATTTAAAATTGGGAGTACACTGGAAAAAAATTTATGAGTATTTCCAAAACCTGTCATTTAGAAAGATTCCTAGGTTGTTAAAAATTTAATAAAAGCTATTTAAATCGTCACTGTATCAAGTTAAGACTAATACACTAGACAGCTTCTTGAAGACGTCTGAAGTAACTCAGGTTCTATTACCAGTTACAGAAGAAAAAACTTCAACTTCTAGCTTAACAGAGAGGTCATGAAGGAATTTGCTTTTGAAATATTTCTCCTTTTACAGCTTCAAACTTTTGAAATAAGCATGACAACTCTGCTTCAAACCACCAACCTTGTTACAGAGAAGATTTTTTTTTAATCCTAAAAAAATGCCTGATTTTATAAAGGTAGTTATTCATGTAGAGGGATTTTTTTTCTTGTAAACTATGAGAAATTATGGCATGAGACCTTAGAAATTTGTCTCAAGAATTTCTGATATACCAGACTAGTAGAAAACCCACATGACCAGCAATAAGAGAGTTTATTTATTTAATGCATTTTGGTTCAGTAAAGGAGTTTGCCCTATACTTAGTTTCCAAAGGAAAGTCTGATAAAGCAGAGAAACAAAGGAGTTAGGTGGCAACTTAAAATTAGCAATTAAACATGAAGTCTTTCATCCCAAGGCCATTATTCAAATGTAAAACGATGGTTAAATGTTATATGGTAGCTCATCCTTCTGTTAAATGTGTTCAAGATCCTGAATTCCATCTCATTTCCAACCAGAATTGCTGGTGGAAGAGAAAACAACCCCCCTAAAAAAACCCTCAACACCCCTCAAACTCCAGTCTTTACCTTACTCCTTATCACCTTTGTCAAAGTACCCATAAAGATATGCAGCTTTCCTACCACATTCAAAGTACTTATGTCAATGAAAGAACTAAGTGCTTAGAGTCAGCAGATTTTAATTTGCGGGTTCCAATGCAGGAGCCTTCACTGGAATGCTACACATACTAAAACCAGTCTGAATTAACCTGTCTTTCCCCTGACACTGGAAAAGCTCTTAAGAGAAGGAGAGGCTCAACAGAACTATTTTTATCCCTATCCCCCCTGCTTCCCCACAAAGGTAATAGTTTACTTCAGGTACCTCAGAATGCACAATTAATTATTTCCATTAGGAAAGCTCTTCAGTGTTCTTCAGTGCATGTGGAGATGTCAGTTCAGGATTTGTAGTGAGACCTATACTAGTATCTGTAACTTCCTTGAGTGTTCTGAGTTAAACAATGAAGGTTATTTCTTTATTTCGTTTTCATCTTTGTGTTTGTTGTAAACACGTTCCAGATCATGATTATGAAGTTAAGCAACAGATTCAGAATTGTAGACAGACATATATGTGAAAAAAATTGATTTTTCCAAGGTGAAAATGTTATGTTTAAGCACTATTTTGAAGTCAGCATGTTTAGTGTGAAAATATATAACCAGTAAAACGGTATACTTATTCAAGTTTAAAAACAAGTATAGAATACAAACCTCTTGCTGCAAGATAAAATAACCCTCCCTACACTGTAAGATATTGCCTATTTCTACATGCTGGTTTCCTAAAGTCAGTGAAACAAGAAACTGTGAAAGTTCTTCACTTGCATCAGAAAGAGTGTGATCACTTCACAATCATTTCAGATAGATTTATTTGGTGCCTACATATAGGCATCTAGCAAGAACACCATTTAGGGCACAAACCAAAATGCCTTTGAATATTCCACATGGTATCCATCAGCCAGCTCAGAGCACAGCTCTCACTCTTCATCTGCCATGCAGGTGTTCTGAATACACTAATAGTTCTTAAATGACACTAGCAACTTGCAATTGGACAACTGAGTTGTACTGTTAATATCAGTCAACGCAGGGATAAATGCCTGTACAGAAGAAACAGGTTGTTGAAAACTATCAGTTCCAACTAATGCACTGTGCAGTACTGAATCTCCCCTCTTTTCTCATCTTCCCTTGAAGAGCCAGTAATTCTTCTCTCAGCCTGTATCCCATCTGGCAACTGAAAGATTCCTTGTACAACTGAGGCCACCCTGCTTCTAATGAAGGAACATGGGATACTAAAGGGGCTCCAAAAGCTTCACTACTTTTCTATCATTTCAGTTAGTTACTTATATAGATGCTGATGAAGAGAGGCAGTTCAATTATTTCAGGGCAATAAAAATGTGCTAATTGCATGAGATTAAGCAGTTCTAAAGTCAATTACCTTATCCAGGGAATTTCTTAAGAACCGCTATATGCCTGCTAATGCTAAACCTTTTGACTGAAAATCTGCAGCAACAGTTCATTATTGTTTTTACCAAAGCATTCTATTTCAGTGGTGAATTTAACATTTAGAAAGGGATCCGTATTTTCTTACAGCTTTAAATTAAAACTTTACTGTTACAAGTAAGCTAAACTGACAAAAAGAATCTGGTTTGGTAGGTGAAGATTTTCCCTGCAACTTGTCAAAAAGTAGCACAAACAATAAAATGCTTGGAGTTAAGGGTAACAGCCATATAAGCTTGTGAATAACACAAAGAAGAAATGTGTGCTGCAGTGTCATGACTGAATGGTGCATTAACCTCTGCAATAAGTATATGTAAAGTCTAAAATCTGTAATCATATTGTGAAGTTGACACTGAAGTTCATGTAAGAAAGTTCCTGGTTTGTAATAATGTAAACAAACTTATGTAAGATTTGTCTACAAGAGAATCCAACAAAACCTTTAATACATAACCAGTTTTCATTGCTGACATACAGAATCATACTATCTAACACTTACTTGCCTTAGCTTTTACAAAGGAGGAAGTGGAAGTTTATGTTCCACTGTACACAGTTTGCTGTTCAAAGGGCAAACCCATTTTATTTCGCAACTCTCCAGATCCTTTTCCAACTGTTTTCCAGCAGGTGTTCATAACAGTATAAAACCATTATTATAATTACAATATTGTAACAGGAGAACATGGATACACCTCATTTCAAAGAGAGAAGTTCAGTCATGCTAGATAGTCTTCTTAGATCTACTAACAGATGAGTTGCACTTGACAGTTAACTTTGTGATAAGCAAAAATTAAGACAGCAGGGATTTTAAAATGAGATGCCCTTTTCCTTCTCTCTCAACTGAAAGAGCAAGCTCATAATGGAGTTGTTCAATGGCAGGATATGTTTCTGAAATAAAAAGGAACGGGGTGCTTGTTCCCAGGTATTTTAGGGCTGTACACTCAGTAAAATCTAGATCCACATCTGGACATACAGAATACCAACCGAGAGTTCTGAACCCCACAAAGGGGATGAATATGTGGATTCAAATGCAAGTAAAACTTCACTATAAAAGGACTCGTTGCAATACTTTTCAAATGTGCAATTCTTCAACAGACTGGGTCTTCTATATCACAATTTATGCTGATCTTACCTGGGTGAAAAAACCTACATAATAAGCCAGGAGGATTTTCTACAGAGGTATGTTATTCAGCCTTTTAAATCCTAACATCCCTGCAACCACTTGTATACAGTGCTTATAAACAATTCAACAACTCCAGATACTACATGAAGTTCTCTGAAACACAATAGAAAATAGAAGTCAACACAGAGACCCAAATGCTGTTTAGTGCATCAACTTGAAAATTCTAAGCTTCTGCTACACTGCTGTTTTCCTAGATAAAAAGTCTCTGCTTTATTAAATCCAGCAAGTTCTTCGAGAATACAAGGTGTCCCTACAGCCTATCAATGTTGAACGGCAACTGTGAAGGTAAGAAAATGTTATTGGTAAGCAGGCTCAAAAAGAGTACCTTAGCAGCCTTCCCATTCATTTGTTCTTTTATGGCCATCCATCTAAACCAATAAAGTCATAGGAATATTTGTTCTTTAACTTATGATCTATTTGATTGCACACTGAAACCCAAGATAAGTAAGTTACATGATGAGTAGTTTCATGGAATTTAAATCTTGAAAACAGCAGGTAAAAGATTTATGCTACTATTCTCTATAAAAAGGTTAAGTTTCATTTGGAAGCAAAATATATTAATTTAGAAAAACCTGTTCCAACATCTCAAATATTTTGGCATGTTAAAGTGCCTTCAAAAATGTGCTTCAGGATAGGTAAAAGTAAGCTTACTACCAGAACTTCCCTCAGGACAAGCCCAGAGAAATGTGCTTCTATAATACCAGCTCTTTTGACCTCATGGTAGACATTCAAGAATTCTAATTATGTAAGTTAAGGAAGTGATTTTCCCTTGTTCTCTGCATGTTCTTTGTTAGCCTCTTTCTAGTCAAACTAAAAAGACAGATATATTACTTCAGGAGTTAACTGCCTGTATCAACTTGATAGGCTTAATAGTATTATTTCCTCTGTGAAAGATGATCCTTTGACAAACGAAAGCTTTCATTTTTGTTTGTTGTTATTGTTTTTAAACCAAGCTGGATTTCTCTAAAGTGTAGCTACTGCCCTGAAAATAGCTTGAAAACAGTGAGGTAATCTGAAAGCTTAATAATGAAGTTTCACGCACCACATAAGGCAAGCTACACCAAGTACTCCTGCATCTTCCCCCACTCCCACATACAGGGTTTACGGACCCACGCCTCAGTATGAGTGACAGCGAAGCAGTACAGTGAATTGCCTTAGGTCACCAAGACAGCTAAAGAGCTTAGTTAAAAAAAACCCACCTATTTGTCCTCCTCCAGTCTCACACAGCTGGTTCTACATAAAAGCAACATGGTTCTGATGCTAACATAAGGAAGTTAGAGGAATACTGCGGTAGTATAGCTTACACTAGGCTTAAAACAATGCTAAGACTTGTACAACTGATCTTGTCTAACTTACTCAGAAAGTTAAGACATATGTGAATGATGATGCTTAGAGAGACACCTACAGATTATGAACTTATGCTAAAAATAGGTGAAAGTCTTCCCTCTGGCAACAAACATTTTAGCCCCAGTTGCTTCTTCCTATCCTGGAGTTTGCTATCCTTCAGTCACTATCTGTCAGCTGGTTTTGGATGTGTTCTAGAGACTAATTTTATCATACATGCTCCTCTTTCTTTCCACAGTAAGAGATAAATATCTATTAATTTTAACCCTGGTGCAATTTTTGACTAGCTTTTTTTTTTTTTTTGCTGTTAGCCTTTAATGCCGACAATTTCTGTGATTCAGTTTGGTTTGTAGTCACTTAAGATTTGTACTACAGTGAAGGGAAGGAAATGGAAAAATTAATACTTTTCCATAAAGTCTGAGGCATATGCCCAAAAAAAAAAAAAAAAGAACTTTGAACTACACTGTTCTTGATTTTATATATACTGGGCACCTGAATTAGCACAAAGGAGCGGGGTTCAGCAACCTCCCAGTGCAACCTGCATTCCTGACAGCAATTCCATGTTCACCTTCAAATTCTGACCAGACAAACATGTTGGGAGTCTCCTGCCTGCACATCAGGTTGTGTACTCATCTCCATTTTACAGATTGACTGCTAGCATTCTCATCTCATTTATGCATATTCTTAGCAACTCATCCTCACGCCTATTTCTGCATAAAGGTTACGGTCATTTGGTCACATGATTCACTGTAACTGATAATCCTTACTGGTGAACCATCTTTACTCTAAAGATGGACACACACACTGCTCTGGCCCATTTTGGCATAATTAAAGTACCCTGAGTTTCTGGGATCAACATGTTCCAGCAAATAGTAATTCCATAAGCAAATCAAAAGAGATTAGTGGGGTTTAGTGCAGTCAGGAGTAACATGAAGAAGAATCCTGGACAACAGAAAAACAAAGTCTAAGGAAGATCCTAAACTTGCACTATGACTTGCAGAAGGAAAGAGGAATACAACAGAGTTAGAACTAGAATTCCATGGTTTAAAAATCTATTCAATTTCTAATTTGTTGGAACCAGCTCTAAGATAAACCAAATTGTGAATCTAACTACTCTCTTCCCTCTTCTATTCACTGACAACCTGAGTTAAGCAAAACCATTCCTGATTTGGCACCTGGCAACCAAACTACAAATAGAAAGCTCAGAGGAGTTAGTTGAGTTGTGTGGTTCTGCCTTTTTAATCAGTCGGTATCAAATTCTCTTGTACCTTTAGTGCAGTACCTTGCCACCAATGTAGTCCATGTTGACAGCAAACCTCAACTCCAACAGCAAAATATCAATCCTTCCAGAGTATCCCAGGCTACTAAGTGGCAGAGATAAGAACCTACGCGCATTTTATAATTTAATGATGGAAAATTCAGCTTATATTAGCAAACTAGAATTCAAGTCTATTCTGTCACTGAACTACAGTTTGTATACTAACCTCTGATTTTGAAGTAAAAAACCCTTATTTTGTCAGTAGTTTGCTACTAGAAGCTATTTTCTCCTTATTTCAAATCTCAAGACAGCAGTGTAAGAAGTAGCTCAGCTAGTTACCCTTAATTGCATGCTAGCTAGGGAAAGAACCACCACACCCAGCTCGAGTGAAATTGCTGTGGTAAGGCCCATCACTGGAGAGTCTTGAAAGACTTACTAAAGTTTCAAATTTTTGACAGTTGCAATAACTTTTCCCTTTTAATTCAACCAAGCCATATTGAAACAGCCAAAATGAGCCTCAAGAGAAAGCCACCAAAGCCTCAGACTCGGTATTTTGGCAGAGCACACAAACTTTGTGCCATCTACACTGAACTATTTGGGATAGTGTGTTAATTCTCCTGTAGGAGGAGACAGTAGGTGGTGGCATCCAGGAAGAGCTTCCACCCAAAACTATAAAATACATTCCATACACACTATCTTGTGTATTAAAATTAAAACCACATTCAACTAAAAGCATGTGTAAACGGTCACCACAAAAGTTACATTACATGCACACATACAAAAGTAACACGCAATAAACAAACACTGGAGAACTTTCAAATGACCAAAACCATTTCACTGGTTTACTGAAGACTGAACTCTCCAAACTAAACTGTCATCACTTTTCTGCATGGTGCCTAACCATATATATAGCACAGACTTCCCATTCTCCTCACTTTCAGTGATACGTATGCTGCACCAACAGCTCTCTTACAAAGTCCTACAACTCTCATTTTGGAAGTACCAGAATTCTCTTAATTTTTAGCTTGATAGAGCTGACACAGACAAATCACATAGTCCTGTTGGGAACTGGAGAATGCTATTGCAAATGCATTATTGCTATAGAAGCACCTCCAAAACATGACTGCGTATTTTTGAGGTTTTGTACAGTCACACAGAGCTTTAGCATCAAAAAAGTTCCAGTTATACAAGTAGGAGGAGTTTAGTAATTTATTCAGGACTGCCTTTGGGGTGGGAATGGAACAGCAAAAGGAAGAGGCAATCGACTATCCTCCAAAGCTATGAGCACAAAAGGCATGTTACATGCACGTCCATGAGATGTTGCTACAACATTTTTACCAAAGGCTTTAGAGGTGGGATCCTCTAGCAGATTGCTACGGCTGACTAGTGAAAATACTTTTTGTCTCCTCCACATACTCTGCTAATTTACAGAAGATAAAAGGCACATTTTATAATGTGGGAAATCGCAAGAGTCTTCAGGAAAAGAAAAAAAAAAAAAAAAAAAAAAATT
>NDXB01022597.1:128185-138519 GCA_002631895.1 Agapornis roseicollis
TTTTTTTTTTTTTTTTTTCTTAAATAGGGGCTTTATAGGCATTTACATCCACATGCTAGATTGCACACCTGTCACATTTCAGAAGCACTTAAGTTAGACTCAGCTACAACTCTATTTTCAGTTTATTGAATCCCAAATACATTTTATTGGGTGTGGGATGTAAGGCCATGTTTTATTCCACAGTGATATTCTTCACAGAAACAGAAATCTGATAAGCTTTTGTGGAAATTAAAGTGACCTTCTATGCTTTCTCCTTTACAGTTTTAGGTTATGTTAATTGATAACTGATGAAGTTTTCATATTTTATATGAGTATAGCTTTACCATAGAAGTCTTTAGGAAATGCTGCTGTTTTTATAAAGTTTGTTTTCAAATATCATCAGTGCAGCTATGAATACAGCAACTCTTGCTATTCCAGTTCAAGCTATAAACACTTAACACCCCCAAATTCATTAAAATATTGGTATGTTGCCTATTTATTATCTGTACCTTGTTCATGCACAAGCTTAGTTACTAGTAACATGAAAGGAAAGATCTGGCCAGTCTTGTTTTCATCCTTCATGCTTTAAGTATGCTGTTTTCTTGATTGCACAGAGATGTACACAGCCCAAGAAACACTAAAAATAACTCTTTCACCACCATGTTCAAGATTTCTTAGTTGACAGCATTATTTTACCCCATGCTATGCTATCTATAATCTTTAGCCCTATTCATCCATTCACAGCCCCATTCTGTCACATAACTGTATATTAAATCCTACAGTTAATATCCTCATATGACTAAGAAGAAAAGGAAACTATGAAAAAGTATTAGTGAAACATGAGATGTCTTAATTGAATCCCATTTATTTTATGACACAGTTGGAAAGTAAATGACAATTAGAAGCCTGGGGTTTTTTTTTCTTTTTTTTGTTTTTAATTTTGTATCCAGTTCCCCTCTCCTCCTCCTGCTTCTTTACTGTGACTTGTTATGAAGATATTTATTTCTCTCGGAAGCAGGAGAACAAAAAAGGAATTGACAGGGCAAGAGTCAGACATGTTGTAGTTGGCTATCAAACTGCAGTAAGCAAAACTGGCGGTCACTCACTGTCTTTTAGGAAGATCAAATCAACTAACCTGTGATAACCCTTAGGATACAAGGAAGCCAGTGGGAAGCTAGGCGCACAGCACACAACAGCACCCTGCCTGGAACTTGAGATGAAGGATTGAGGTGTTAGAGTAGGAGAAGAATCCTACTCTGGCAACTGATAATCATTCCAGACCAAGATGTTTGGGGAGGAAGGTCAGGAAGGTTGTATTGCAAGGCATACTGCATTTCAGGTTAAGCAAAACAGGCCTAGCTTAAAATAAGGAAAGGAATTTTCTCACCTAAATTGCTATTTCACCCTTTTTCACCAGGTGATGCACTCCCATTCACTACTACAGTCACAGTCTTGTTTGAGGAGTATGTCATAAGGATCACTGACTGCCACATGGACAGCTAACCTAAAAGACTGGAGTTCCAGTTTACCTGAACCTGCTGAAGAAGCCTTAGTAAGAAATCAGTGTTCTGAACTCAATTTTGGAAGGAGCTACAGATTTCCCTCCTTTTTGCAGATGGAGGTCAGGGTCCATCATAACTTGATCATCATATTAAGTATTTTGAATATTCTGTATTTCATTGTCATGATATTACTTTACTGCCCGAGGTAGATGTTAAGTCAGTCCCACATAGCCTGATACTGTTTTGGCACTATTGTCACTAGTCTGGTTTCAAACCTAGTGGTTGTTTACATACCTGCACACAGTATAGTTGCCAGAATTTCAGAGGTTGCAATTTATGAAGAATCTACATGCATTTAGCTGCTCTACAATGTGAGAGGTAAGTTCACTGGTAGCTATTAATCACCTCCATTTCACCATCTGAACAGAAAATGGTTTTGTATTGCCACATTCAAGGATATTGAGCATTTATAAAGCAACATGGTCAGGAACCTCCGTAAAATCTGATTTAACCTTTTCAGTCATAAATTATGTGCAGGAGAAGGGGAAAGTCAGCCTCCACCTAGCTTGAACTAGGAGTGTTCCGATAGAGTGCTACATATATTCTAAGTCTTAATTCTCTCCATTGAAAGCTAAGGCAAAATCCTTTTCTGGGTGAAAGGCTGGATACCAGCCATGAAGCTGTTCAAGTATCCTGGCAGCTTATTATTAGCTAAACAAACAGAGGGAAAGATGCATGCTCAGAGTTTCCTTCCAAAGCTAAAGATAAACACTATGAATGGATCTGGCTCAAGGGAGTGTAGCTAAAGAGTTCACCATTTTAACAGAGATCTGAAAATACACAAAAGTAACATAACACGAAAAATACTCAAGTGACACAAAGATGAACTAATTCACTAATATTTTGGGTAATGTGGAGGAAATAGAAATCCAAAGAATACCCAAAAAATCCTTAAGCATTTGCTTACAAAAATGTAATTTCTTGTCAGAAGCACGTACTGTCAGTAGATTTAAAGCCTTAAGAGATTATGGAGAACTAACATCAAGTCTCTGGGAGAAAAAAAGCATCTCAGTATTACAGAAAGCTTCCAAGAAAATAAGTTAAATATGTAGTAAGATGTATTCAGCCATACAAAACCTTTAGTTGCTGAGGTTCAGTCTTCAACCTACTAACATGTGAACCAAGATGACAGAAAGCATGTTTGCCCTTTGGAGACAGTTTACGTGAGGCTGAATGAGAGCAAGCCCAGTGGCAAGTGTGTAATCAACTAGAATCCCTCAGCCTGCCATGCTGTAGAAACTAGAGCAGCTCATGGGTTAACTGTGGGAAGAGAACTGTCAGATCTCCACAGCAGCCAGTGTAAAGGATTACACAACTAGTGTACCCCTTCCCAAAAGTAGCTGATTAGTGAGGGGCAGAACAGAGCAGTTAGGAGAAGTATGGCAAGTAGCATCTTTCTCAATACAGAAAAAAGGTGAAACAGCATGACTAACTTAGTACTAAAGATACATTTCAGATGTTTAATGTGGGAAAAAAGGCATTACTTATAGAAGCAAATAGTTCAGGAATATATGTAAGTCAAGCAGCTAACCATGCTTGACAAGACACAGCTACTATGAGGCAGCAAAGAAAAGATTATATAAATATACTCAAAGGCAGACAAATGAAAGCAATAGTTCTTTGCTAGGCAAAGAAAACAAGCAAACAAAACTCCTGAAATGCTGGGTTCTTCTCCTCTCCCCCTCAAGTCTTCCCAAAATATTGTGGAATACACTATCTCCATTATTTAATAAAATTAAGAATTACTCCTACACCAGGTAGTCCATACCTGGCCTTTGATATACTGGGAGATGCTGGAACTAGATGTGCTTCAAAATTTGCATAAATATTAGGTGTTTAATAATTAATTGATTCCTAATTCCTTAGATCAAAGGTCCACATTCAGATTGAACTTCTAACAAACATAACCCAATTTCTGCAAAATGCATTGTATTAGATGCAAGTGACATTGCAGTTCACTAAACCAAATGCTTACTAAGTAGATGCATTATTTACATTAGCCTGCAGATCTTTAATTTATTACTGCAGACCGGTAATAGTGTGTGGATCTCAAAGTACTGAGTAAAAACTGAGGAGAACGATTAGAAGGTAATGTCCATCTCGGTCAGATCTGATTTATGACTGACAAAGTGAGAAAGCACAACTTAGGCAGGCTTGGTAGCACCTGCAGTACCTTTCTGCTTAACACTATATATAGCAATGCTCAGTGTTGACATGGTATAAATAAATGAATGAAAAATGTTAGTGCTTCTCTTTGAAAGAATTCCAAAACTCCCTCTCAAGTCTTCAAAAAGGCCATTGGAGGGGAAAACCTCTTTATAGCAATGGACTAAAGTCTCATTTGTTCAAGCATGTTATTTTCCACTATTATGGCATAAATAAAGCATTCCCTTCTTAGGAGACTACAGTACAAAGCATGATTTACTAACCTTGGATTTTAGTAGAGCAGGTACTGTAAAACTTGAACTGTCTAAAGAATAGGAAAAGAGAAGAATAAATGGGAAGTAGCAAAGAAAATTGTTTTATCCATAGAACTGCTTATGCAGTCAAGAATATTAACATCTATTGTCAAGGTGATGCACTTGGGAGTAAGGGGGAAACCCACTGATACTGATTTTTTAATACTGAATTCACAAATACTGATTTTTATTTTAATTTCCCAAACCCCATAGCTATCCTGAAATCAGGATGCATACAGTTGAAACCTTTCTCTCCGTACCCTGATGGCTAAGGACAGGGATTTAATAGGATCTCAAATGATCATTTTCCCAAGTTCTGCAGACACCCAACTTGCTTCTTGCTGTTAACTTCCCATTTCTAACTGCTCTGTATGGGAAGAGAGCAAGAGGACAATGCATTTGTGAGCTGAATAACAAAATACTACTGTCTGTCCATGGAGAGTCACCCCTTTTCAGCAGTAAAACTGACAAAACCCAAGGGAGTCTACATTGTCTAGATCACAAAAGGAATCAAGCTGGCTACCAGCTACCCAAACTGATTTAAAGTTACTGACTGAGGAACTGCTAGATGTTGTCACTGTAGTTAAAAAATCTACCCTCACAGGAAGAAACTGATCTTTTGGTCTTGGAAAGAAGTTCACGTAAATCTGGGTCTATATGAATTTATTATTTATTTTTTTTTAAATTGGAGGATGCAATGTCTTCCCCATAGAACACGCAGGCAATGAAAAAACATGGAAGTCTGGCATGTGCATGCCAGTATTCATAGATTAGACAGAGCAATGCCTGGAGGTCCTTTCCACAGTTGATGGAAGAACAGAATTTTTAGGGGGCAAGACAGTGAGCAAAAAGACACCAGCTAGACGTGATATATATGGTCATGTTGGTAGCTCAGGAAGGATGGGCTGATCAGATTCTCTGCTTATTACCGAAAGAATGCTGTGTAAGTACACCATGGCCTGTTATCAGATTATAAACAAGATAAGATACATGTTACCTTACTATGATTACACTTCCTGGACTCCAAAGACACAGCATGGGCCTTTTTAGATTGCTAATTGCATCTGGCAGACTAACTTTAGCAAGCATCAACACTAAATACTATAAAACCAAAAGCCTGACAGTTAATGGATGGCTTATACTCCTTTCAGAACAATTCTAATGTTCTCCGTCATCCTAGAAAAACATTATCAGTTTACATTTTATTCACTTGTGTAGAGCATGAACAGAGATTTAATGGAAACAGGTTGTTGGAATGGTGTTCTACAGATGGAGCCTATTTACTATTCATGATCTTCAGACGACCATATTCATCAGATTATGAAAACCAGGTACACCCAAATTGATGCTGCTGAGGTGGCTATTAAATAGAGTAAGGCACAAGCAAAATATCTAGCATGGATTATACAAATTAAAGTCACACTTGGTCTAATAAGATGTTGGTTTTTACATTTGAGATGAACCGTGATGCTACAGATACTAGGCACAGAGGAATCTGCAATCCACAGCATAGACATTTGTAACTTTACCAAAGGAAGACTCTAAATAGCAGAATAGGTTGCAATGAAAAGTCAGTTCAGGCAGATTCAGAACGCCACTGAGATTTTCCTACAGGAGACAGCAGTTTTTGTAAGTCTAATATTACAAAACTTTGAAAAGTCACACAGGCCATTTTTGATATTTAATAATTTCTAGATTGCTATTATTTACCTTGTGTCACCTTAATTTAGAAGTTGACAGAGTAATCTGGTATAAAGAACACAAATGACAATATTTTATAACTGTCCAGCAACTGACTTAAACGTTACACCAGATGTTCAGTACTTTAATCAGTTTGACATGAACTGAATTATCAATTCTTTCAAACCCACGTTTATATCTTGGAATTTCATTATTTCCAAAACTAGAATGATTGGTATATGAAAGCACAACTGCTACTTTAATTCCAGCATCACAGGCTAACACAACGTGTAATTTAGTCCCTGAAATCACAAGACAATAATTTTGAGATTGTGACAGCTGCAGGACAGCTTCTTGGTTATACTTTCACTTGAGATTTCCCTCCCCGAAGATCTTAAAGCAAACCCAACAAATTGGGAAGTTTATGATACAGACCTATTCTACAAGTCAGTAAGATTACAAATCATAATTTACCAACCAATAGTGGGATTTGTGGCGGAACTTCTATAGCAACTCTTGAATTAATATGATTTCATTGATCATGTATCACTGTGAAATCATTACTTATACAGGAACTGGAGAGGCAACAGAAACTATACTGGTTTCTGCAAAGCTAAAGGAAAAGTCATGTACTTCCAAACTTGTAAATGGGGTATAGTGGTAAAGGACAATGCAAAGGAAGAAGGCAGAGCAAAGTACCTGGTCACTGGTAACTAACTGAACTTTAGCATCCAGTACGATAACTAAAGGAGCAACCACTACACATGAAGAAAGAAGACTTTAGTAATAAGACAATTTAGAGGTATGTATTCTCAAATCAATGCAACTACTTAAGTTGCCTCTCATTCAGTTTTTCAAGACAGTTGTATGTGCAAAGCATCCAAACTTCCAAGACTCAGCCACAGGATATTATCATTTGTATTTTGTAGATTTTTCTTGTAACATTGCTTGCTGAAAAATTCTGTGCAGTCATTGACTGGGTCTTTCAGTGGACAAACTAGTTCACTGCATGATCTACATCAATGGTTTTGTACTGAAGTAAACCCATACATACTTCTGGCCTCAAGTGTATTTCTTGCTGGCAGAGTAAGTGTAGAGCTGATGGAGAGGTTCTAAAAAGTATAAGATGGGTTCTCAAGCATCACTGAAGAGAATAAAGAGAGCTGTCTCCACTATATCAATATCTAATTTCCTCCCAGACTGACCACCTGTTAAAAGAATGAACTGTTTAAATGACTGATGTAAATCTATAATTAAGTTTAAATATTTTTGAACGATTGAGTGGAGAGAAGAAAGAAGAAACTGGAAATAATGATCTCATACAGCTATGAACTTTTTTTTTGTTTGTTTTTGAGTTATATAGGAAGGAGTGCCTATGGCTAATAAATTTCATCCAAATCTTTGAATTTGCCTTGTGCCTGGATTCAGGTGAAATTTAGATTGGAAGAAAACTACATATAATTCTGAATTCAGTTTTTCAGCACTAGGAATGCCCAAACCTCTCAAGACTGGGTGTAATGATAAGAAATACTTATGAGTTTCAAGTGCAACTGCCATTTTGGAAGAGGACAAAAGATCACTGTTTCTTCTAACAAAGCACAATGTGCAAACAGAATTGATACTACTGCTAAGAAAAGTGTAACATTTATATCCCAGGGCATAAGATGCTGTTAGAATAAGGAGCACCACCAAAAAGCTACAACAATGAATAACTTTCAGTCTCATTTACACAGAAAATGAATAGCTAGTTCTCTAATCAGCATAATGATTCTTTTGTTCCAAGCTATTCAGTACAGCAGAGCTTAACAACAATGAAATGTACTACCAGTGCTGCTTATGCTGACTACTGTTACTTCACTACACTTGAAACTAATAATGATTTTCTAGGAAAGCCTATAGCTGTACTCTTCCAGACTTTACTATGAACTTCTGGCTGTCCTTCCTTTGTTGGCACCATAGAAGGAGTTTTATTGTGAACACAGTAGTGCTGACATCTGTCATAGTACCTTGTTATCATCATTAAAGTACACCAGTTTGATACCAGGTTATTTACAGTCTGCCTTTAAGTCATGGGCTTGAGTTGGAAGCCAAGTCCACCATCCTCCCCAGTTAATGATGGGAGCTTTGCATAACACACTGTTAGGAAGTGTATGTGCTAGACCACACTCAGCCCTTCACAGTATAACCTGGAGTGCAGGAAAATGCTCATACTGCTTATGCAACCCAGACTTAGTTAACATTGCTTTTACTATTAAGGTATACAAGGCAGGAATTCAGACACAGACAACATACAAGACTACACACTTGAAAAGTCAAGACCAACATCAGAGCTTAATAAGCACTGAAGTGAAAAGCAGGCAGGATTCAAACGGTCATTCCTTCTTATTTTTCTGATGATTTATGAATATATTTTCTCTCCTTGCTGCTATAAGGTGTGTTTTTTTGGGGGGACTGCCTTACAGTACACCTGCAGAACATGGAGATGGTCTTCCATACCAGTCTAATGGGTGAGGTATAAGCCTAGCTGTCCTTTAACTGAAGCCCTCAGAATGTACTTGTTCCAAAAAGGAACTGTTATTATGCTCAAACTTCTACCCATGTTAACAGGTTTCATTCTAGCCTCCCTTTAAACCAAAATAGATTCTAATAGTATCACTTCATTTGAATCAACTAACAGTAACAAAAATTTGGCAAGAATGGTAGTGATGAATAAAGCTATGCAGCAATATGGGAAAGCAGAAAAAAAAAAAATATTGGACAATGAGCTTTAATTTATTGTCAGGGGATAACAAGCAGGAACAGTATGCTTATCAATCCAAGGATATACAGGAATCAATCTGAGAAGTACCTTTATATCAAAGGTTGACCCTGAAGAGAAACAGAAAATAACTTTGAAGCATTTCAGATCATATCACATTCTCCCTGCAGCACCACCCCCCGAAATGCCCATAGGGAATTCTGTGAATTGTTTCCCCAGATGCCTTGCACACCAGCTGGTTAGGATTAAACATCTTGCCTGCGGCACCTTTTAGGCCTTGAGGCCTGGTATTTCTGACAAGGTGATGAACAGTGTACAGCTGTGTATACCCCATATGTTTAAGATAATCTAGAGTGCCAGAAACACCGTTAAATCCATGTACAGTAGTGTTAAGGGTTAGAAGAAAGCTATTATTCAAGCTTGAAAGTTACAGGTCTAGATTGTCCTTTCTTTACAACAATATATTCATAAAATATTAAAGAGTTAAATGTTGAGATTTTCCTATGCCTCTGATTTTCTGTTATTTTAACACATTTAGTGCATACAAATCACAAGCCTACTTGCAGAGTGCTAAATACTAGGAAGCCTTTCACGTCACGTAATAAAGATGACCAGAACTTTGCAATTACAGTGTTTGTACAATGGATACAGTCAGACACCAACCTCGCTGTGATCAACACCATGCAAGTGAAGGGAAGTACCTCCCCTACAGGAAAAAAACCAACCCTACAGCCCTAAATAAACACTGTTTTGTTTTCAGTTGCACTATAAAATTAAGTCTTCATGGTAGAGTTCTGTCTAGATTTCAAAACGTATGTGTGGATTAAGTCAACAGTTTATTCTGAAGTTGTGTTTTTCCAGAACCTGGCTTTAAGCGCACTGTCCAAATGAACAAATTCCTGCTTGAAGCACCTCTTCTTGTTCATCTTTAACATAAAGACCATGTAGTTTCTTTCATTATCTGATCCAAATTATTTTGGACTTGCTAATCGATGGAGAGTGGCTTCAACTATGTTGAAAGACAGCCAATTCTCCTCTGACAAGACATTAATCTTTGAGCCAAAACCATGTGGCAACTTCTGAGTTTTGCATAAAAACATAAGCCTCAAACTTTACTTACAACCTAACCTCTGAAAAAGAGGAAAAGATCTCCTTAAATACAATAGCTGTCTGCTGGAGTACTTTTAATGCTGTTTAGCAATTGCCATTAGAACACCAACTTGTTTTGCTCATAAACTACTGTTTAAGGTGCTAAAGATTAAATATCTGATTAGTTTCAAAACTAGCCTTCCAAGAATGCTTCCCATTCTGCAAAACATGTTTTCCTGACAAGTAGAGAAACCTGAAGCATGAAAAAGGTGGTTTCCTACACATTCATACTTACTACTTGGTAAACCAGAGGATGGCAGCCTTCTGTTATCAGCTTTATTGTTTTGTGTCCTTCAAAAAATTTGCAGGAACATTTTAAGAAACAGGAAAAGGCGTACAGCAACCTTATCCATAATCAAATGTAGTGATTCATCTCAGTAATAATGAAAATGCATCCTGTCAAAATGCGTTTACTGCTCATACACTGTATTATGAGAATTCCTGTATACAGCAAGAAAAGATTTAATAAAAAAAATGACAAAGTTGACTTATATAGTCCTAAAAGAAATAATTCTCCAGCTCTTTATAGCTGTATGTAAAAATATCACCCTCAGGCACACAGAGTTGAACACATTATCTTCCACCATTTTCTAGGGCTGCTATTTAGAATTTACATTGGTATTACTGGACCCTAGACCTACAGTACAAGTTGGAGTTTTCTGTTTGTTTGCTTGATTTTTTGTTTGGGTGGGGGAGGTTGTCTATTGTTTGGGTTGTTTTTTGTTTTTTTTTTTTTTTTTGGTGTTG